>CATOZX010000012.1:87500-95000 GCA_954871355.1 Cabera pusaria | reverse complement strand
AACCTAACCTAACCTAACCTAACCTAACCTAACCTAACCTAACCTAACCTAACCTAACCTAACCTAACCTAACCTAACCTAACCTAACCTAACCTAACCTAACCTAACCTAACCTAACCTAACCTAACCTAACCTAACCTAACCTAACCTAACCTAACCTAACCTAACCTAACCTAACCTAACCTAACCTAACCTAACCTAACCTAACCTAACCTAACCTAACCTAACCTAACCTAACCTAACCTAACCTAACCTAACCTAACCTAACCTAACCTAACCTAACCTAACCTAACCTAACCTAACCTAACCTAACCTAACCTAACCTAACCTAACCTAACCTAACCTAACCTAACCTAACCTAACCTAACCTAACCTAACCTAACCTAACCTAACCTAACCTAACCTAACCTAACCTAACCTAACCTAACCTAACCTAACCTAACCTAACCTAACCTAACCTAACCTAACCTAACCTAACCTAACCTAACCTAACCTAACCTAACCTAACCTAACCTAACCTAACCTAACCTAACCTAACCTAACCTAACCTAACCTAACCTAACCTAACCTAACCTAACCTAACCTAACCTAACCTAACCTAACCTAACCTAACCTAACCTAACCTAACCTAACCTAACCTAACCTAACCTAACCTAACCTAACCTAACCTAACCTAACCTAACCTAACCTAACCTAACCTAACCTAACCTAACCTAACCTAACCTAACCTAACCTAACCTAACCTAACCTAACCTAACCTAACCTAACCTAACCTAACCTAACCTAACCTAACCTAACCTAACCTAACCTAACCTAACCTAACCTAACCTAACCTAACCTAACCTAACCTAACCTAACCTAACCTAACCTAACCTAACCTAACCTAACCTAACCTAACCTAACCTAACCTAACCTAACCTAACCTAACCTAACCTAACCTAACCTAACCTAACCTAACCTAACCTAACCTAACCTAACCTAACCTAACCTAACCTAACCTAACCTAACCTAACCTAACCTAACCTAACCTAACCTAACCTAACCTAACCTAACCTAACCTAACCTAACCTAACCTAACCTAACCTAACCTAACCTAACCTAACCTAACCTAACCTAACCTAACCTAACCTAACCTAACCTAACCTAACCTAACCTAACCTAACCTAACCTAACCTAACCTAACCTAACCTAACCTAACCTAACCTAACCTAACCTAACCTAACCTAACCTAACCTAACCTAACCTAACCTAACCTAACCTAACCTAACCTAACCTAACCTAACCTAACCTAACCTAACCTAACCTAACCTAACCTAACCTAACCTAACCTAACCTAACCTAACCTAACCTAACCTAACCTAACCTAACCTAACCTAACCTAACCTAACCTAACCTAACCTAACCTAACCTAACCTAACCTAACCTAACCTAACCTAACCTAACCTAACCTAACCTAACCTAACCTAACCTAACCTAACCTAACCTAACCTAACCTAACCTAACCTAACCTAACCTAACCTAACCTAACCTAACCTAACCTAACCTAACCTAACCTAACCTAACCTAACCTAACCTAACCTAACCTAACCTAACCTAACCTAACCTAACCTAACCTAACCTAACCTAACCTAACCTAACCTAACCTAACCTAACCTAACCTAACCTAACCTAACCTAACCTAACCTAACCTAACCTAACCTAACCTAACCTAACCTAACCTAACCTAACCTAACCTAACCTAACCTAACCTAACCTAACCTAACCTAACCTAACCTAACCTAACCTAACCTAACCTAACCTAACCTAACCTAACCTAACCTAACCTAACCTAACCTAACCTAACCTAACCTAACCTAACCTAACCTAACCTAACCTAACCTAACCTAACCTAACCTAACCTAACCTAACCTAACCTAACCTAACCTAACCTAACCTAACCTAACCTAACCTAACCTAACCTAACCTAACCTAACCTAACCTAACCTAACCTAACCTAACCTAACCTAACCTAACCTAACCTAACCTAACCTAACCTAACCTAACCTAACCTAACCTAACCTAACCTAACCTAACCTAACCTAACCTAACCTAACCTAACCTAACCTAACCTAACCTAACCTAACCTAACCTAACCTAACCTAACCTAACCTAACCTAACCTAACCTAACCTAACCTAACCTAACCTAACCTAACCGAATTTCGACTTTTAAATTCTGGACGCTATATAGTTGTTCCTGGTATCAATAGACGCAGCTCTGGAAGCTCTTCCCGGATCTGAAACAGAAAAAGTAAATTAGTAGAATTTTAGTGTATTTTTGGTAGATTTTTCTAAATTTTCCATACGATTTGTGTTTTTTATTGGTTTTATTGCTATTACTTACCCAAATAGCAACTTTTATTTAAGGGAATCACTGCTAAGGACGTATTAACATCCCCCCTAAATAACCCGCCCCCTTTGGGAGCGCTACGGCCCATAAAAAACAAAAATTTCGGCCGCCCACCCACCCAGTCTCGATAAGGGATATAGATTTTTGGTTGACCACAATATGCCTGATTTCGCTATTTGATTTACTGATTGAAATCTTGACTTTTTTTTTAAATATTTTAAGACCTTATACCGTGTCACACGGTACTAAAGTTATTTAAATCAAGCTTCAAATATTGAAGCGGACTAATTATTTACACAATTTTGTGTAAAAACAAAAAAAAAAAAAAGTGATTAGAATATATTAAAACATTTTTGACTACGGATTAATTTATGTATACAACTTCTACAAACTTTTTACTTTAACTTGAATTTGGACACTACCTCTGAAAATGTTTGGTTATCACACTCCCGCCAAGAAAACAAACCCGCCACACTCCCAAAAATCCCCAAAAATGACCGAGAAGGCAGGACCTTCAGGAGCGCAAAAGAAAGACTCTACTGTGAGGCGCAGTATCGGGGAATGGGAAGCAAATAAGCCAGAGACTCAACCAAAGACTGGCAACCCTCCTGCACACTCCTCCAAGTATGCCACCAGAGTTGCCGAGGCTGACGCCTGTTTGAAAAATATTCATTATCATCTTGGCGAATCTCGAAATCTTAGGACAGATATAAAGGAGGGTGTGCTAGAGGAGTCTCTTCGGCTCTGCAACCTGGTAAAAGAGTCAGAAAAAGCCAAGACAAAAGAAAGGATTTTGACACCGGCGGTGAAAAAATTGAAAGAACAATCAGCGCAAACTTCCTTGTCTTTGACCCCTATCCCAGCAGAGGAAGACATTCCTCTGACGCTCCCCACCTTGACCCCAATCCCAGCCATGGATGACATCTCTCATTTGCTCTCCACATTAGCTGAGCATAGTAAGCTGGTGAAGGAGAGCAATGAGCAGATCCAAAACCTAAAAGCAGCCCTTACTAAACAAAGTGAATCTTTAGAGGGAGCATCGTACGCGGGTGTAGCGGCCGGAATCGTTAGCAAGCAGCTACCGGTCCCAACGGCGTTACACTCTGTGATCGTTACTTCCACGGACGAAGAAGAAAAAGGCGACGAAGTCCTCTCAAGAATCAGGGAAGTAATGGACGCTAAAGATGGATGGGTGAAGGTGGAGAAGGTACGAAAAGCAAAGGACAGAAAAATCATACTGGGTTGTAGGACAGTAGAAGAACGAGACAAAGTAAAGGAAAGATTGAAAACTGCAGAGCACCTTAACGTGGAAGAAGTGAAAAATAAGGATCCTTTACTGATCTTCAGAGACGTCTTCAACTTTAACACAGATGAAGACGTTTTAAGGGCCCTGAAGAATCAGAATAGAGATACTTTGAAAAATGTGCAACAAAATGACGTGATGGAAATTAAATACCGTAAGAAAGCACGAAACCCCCACCAGTGCCATATAGTTCTGAAAGTCTCCCCGCATATATGGAGACAGCTAACAGACGCGGGATCGGTGACCATCGACCTGCAAAGGGTAAAAGTCGCCGACCAGTCGCCGTTGGTCCAATGCTCGCTGTGTTTAGGATATGGGCACGGTAGGCGTTTCTGCAAGGAAACAGTAGAAAAGTGTAGCCACTGTGGCGGGCCCCATATGAAAACGGAGTGTGCGGATTGGATAGCTGGCGCGATCCCAAAATGCTGCAACTGCTCACACGCAAAGTATGACAAAACGGATCATAATGCATTTAGCACGGAATGCGCAGTGAGGCGTAAATGGGATGCGCTGGCCCGAGCAACAGTGGCTTATTGCTAAGGTTGTTCCAGGCGCACAAACATTCTCAGCAAACCAGAAGCCGTACTTCATCGTTCAAGCCAACTTACAGCGCAAAGCTCTGGCTACCCAGGAGCTTATGCTCGAGGCTACTAAGAAGAAAGCGGCTGTTGCATTGATCCAGGAACCGTATATTGGGGCTCTGGGTAGAATGAAGGACTACAGGGGTGTGAGGATCTTCCAGTGCACTAGACAAGGAGCAGGAGTTGTCAAAGCGGCCATTGCTGTATTTGACAATAACATCGATGCCGTCCTCCTTACAGAAGTAACCACCAACAACATCACGGTGGTAAAACTAAAGACTAGTGCCTGGGAGATCGCTGTAGTCTCGTTCTACTTCGAGCCCGATGTACGGGACCTGGATCAATACTTACAGCAGCTGAGAGAGATTGAGCAGAAAGTGGGAACCAGAAATCTCGTAATAGGGGGAGACGCAAATGCAAAGAGCACTTGGTGGGGGAGTCCTAAAGAAGATCAAAAGGGGGCTGATCTGTCTGGAGCTTTGCACGAGTCCGGTATGCAGATACTCAATGAAGGTAATATACCAACCTTTGATACTGTTAGAGGAGGTAAAATATACAGCAGCTTCGTAGACGTAACGGCATGCACAACGGAGATACTGGACCTACTTGAAGATTGGAAGGTAGTTGAAGGCATGACGAGTTCCGACCACAATACAATTACATTTAAGATTCGGGTCACTAGAGCTAAAGGTATGGACATAGAAACAACAACAAGGATTTTTAATACACGGAAAGCAAATTGGGATCAGTTTCGTGAGAAAATGGCCCAATTACTTACAGATAACAATATCGACAAAAATAGCGTAGAACTCATTGGCACCAAATCACATTTAGAATCAGTCATCGAAAAATATAGTAATGCAATAATAGACGCAAGTAAAAGTAGTATACCAAAAAAGACAACAAACATAGTCCATACCTCGGCATGGTGGTCAGAGGAACTCGTCAGGCTGAAGAAGGAGGTCACCACAATGAGACGCAGAATCCGTTGTGCAGCGCCGGTCCGGAAGCAGAAGGTTATCCGAGAGTATCTGCAACAGAAGGAAAAATATGAATTAGCAGCGTGTGAAGCCCAGATAGACAGCTGGAAAGAGTTTTGCACGAAGCAGGATAAAGAAAGTATCTGGGCGGGAATATACCGAGTAATCGGAAGGACAGCTAAAAGACAGCCGGACATCCCATTGTTTTGGGAAGGAAAAGCATTGGATGCACAAGAGTCGGTAGAGCTACTGGCGGAGACCTTCTACCCGGAGGACTTGGAGTGTGAGGACAATGCGGACCACCGTAGGACTAGAAGAGCAGCAGAATACATAAACGCAGTGGATCATGATGAGACTCATGATCCACCGTTTAGCATACAAGAGCTGAGTACCGCGGTGGAAAGCTTTAATCCGAAAAAAGCCCCGGGTGGAGATGGACTCACATCCGATATTTGCAAAGCCGCGATAAACTGTGATCCAGTGCTCTTCCTCGCTCTAATAAATAAGTGTTTGGAGATCAGCTATTTTCCTAAGCTGTGGAAAAAGGCAACAATAGTTGTGTTAAGAAAACCAGCAAAAGAAAGCTACGAAACCCCAAAATCATACAGGCCGATTGGACTGCTGCCTGTACTGGGTAAAATTGCCGAAAAAATGCTAGTCAGCCGGCTAAAATGGCACTTGCTTCCCAAATTTAGTACTCGCCAGTATGGCTTTATGCCCCAAAAAAGCACCGAAGACTCCCTCTATGATCTTTTAAGGCACGTACGTGGAAAACTGGATCAAAAGAAACTAGTGACGATGGTGTCACTAGATATAGAGGGAGCCTTCGACAACGCTTGGTGGCCCGCCATAAAGACCAGACTGGCTGAGGAAAGGTGTCCCATTAACATCCGGAGAGTAATGGATAGTTACCTCGCCGACAGGACGGTAACTGTGAGGTACGCCGGGAAGGAGCACACAAAGACCACCAGTAAAGGCTGTGTACAAGGGTCCATTGGTGGTCCAATCCTGTGGAATCTTATCCTGGATCCATTACTCAAGGGACTTGGGGAGCAAGGACATTACTGTCAAGCATTTGCTGATGACATCGTACTTGTTTTTGATGGCAGTACGGCACTGGACATTCAAAGAGATGCAAACGCTACCCTCGCTCATGTTCTGGAGTGGGGTGTCAAGAACAAGCTTAGATTCGCACCACATAAAACTAACGCGATGGTGTTGACCAGAAAGTTGAAATTTGACACTCCACTCCTGAGGATGGGCGGGGTAAATATTGAAATGTCCGATGAGATTAAGATCCTGGGGCTCTCGATAGATGCTAAACTGACGTTCAACAACCACGTTTCGAACGTTTGTAGAAAGGCTATAAACATATATAAGCAACTATCGAGAGCCGCCAGGATCAGCTGGGGACTCCACCCCGAAATCATTCGGACAATTTATATAGCGGCGGTCGAGCCGGTTATATTGTATGCGGCAAGTGCATGGGCTTCGGCAGCCACGAAAATAGGGATCAGAAAGCAACTAGGCTCAGTACAACGAGGCTTTGCGCAGAAAATTACCAAAGCTTATCGTACTGTCTCCCTAAACTCCGCACTAGTATTGGCTGGGATTCTACCGCTTGATCTCCGGATCATAGAAGCAGCCGCTCTATATGAGACCAAGAAAGGGATATCGCAGCCAATACTAGAGGACAGAGAAATCGAGAAAAGGGTACCGTTCGCCAAGGTTCCCCATCCGGCAGAGCATATGTGCATCGAGTTCGTTAGCTTGGTAAACCAGCAAGACTTAGAAGAGCACAACCAGGCAGTAAAAATATACACTGATGGGAGCAAAATTGAGGGCCAAGTCGGAGCAGCATTGTCTATTTGGAGTGAAACCGCTGAGACAAAAGCCCTCAAATTGAAGCTCGCCTCCTACTGCACGGTTTACCAAGCAGAACTCTTTGCTATATGTAAAGCCACCAGGGAAATCCTCAAGCGACGGGAAATAAGCTTTGGTATATATAGCGACTCAAGGTCGGCGCTAGAGACTATAACAAACTTTGCTGCACCTCACCCCTTGGCTGCCGAGATTCGACAAAACCTGCGAGAGATCAAAGACCAAAACAAAGAAGTCTCGCTGTTTTAGATAAAGGCTCACGCAGGAATAGAAGGCAACGAGAGAGCTGATGCACTAGCAAAAGATGCAGCACTGACATCGAAAAAGAAGCCAGACTATGACCTTTGTCCGGTATCATTCGCCAAGCG
>CATOZX010000012.1:0-85000 GCA_954871355.1 Cabera pusaria | reverse complement strand
TTTCAACTGCTTAAAGAAGTGGAATTTGGCGCTCTTTCCAACGAGCATTTCCAAAAAATTTTCCGTTTGGAAAAACCGGAAATACGACTGTTTTTCCGAAAACCACGTGGCCACGAGGTCACCGATCCAGCTGGATTCTGGAAAAACTAACTACACAGCATCTGAAAGGACACTAGGAGCAGCCGGGAGCCTTTTTCAGAAATCCGAAAAGTTAAGTGGGCACAAAGATATAGACTTTTCAAAAATAGTAAATTTCGTGACAGCCCTAACTCAAAAAAGCGATCTGCGACCTAATATTTTTATTTAGTTAAAAAATAGCGTAGTTTAACCTGAACCCATCCTCAAATTTTTAGAATTTTAGCGCCAGTAGTTTATCAGGAAACTAAATATAAACGTTAGGCTAAATTTCTAAAAGGGTGAAATACAACCCTTAAAATTTTGAAAAAATTTGAGGGGGTTGAACACATTACTTTAAGTGTATTAAATAGTTTAAATTGTATTATTTGCTAAATTTTATATTTTTTATCGGGGTTGATGGGCAAAAATTTGTAATTGTGAGACTTTGGAACATCCCTTGTCCTAAACCAGACATTTCGCGAGGGTGAAATTGAGTATACAAAAGAGCCCATTTTGTGCTCTGCATTTAACAAAAAATCCCGTCCTCGCGAAACTAAAAACAAGGGAGTTATTTAATTAATAAGACAGAGAGGGAAAAACTACCCCTAACTTTAATGCCAAATTTTATTGACAGGGGAGGGTGCTAAAATTACAGTTAGCAACCAATTAGATAAATAACCCTTAATTTAACACTAATAAAAAATTGTATTGTTATATTTGTGTATAGTCTTAATTATATAGAAGTAAATTGAGTAAATAGACCAAATTTCGTCAAAAATTTTTTAAAACTTCACAACAGTATAAGAAATCAACTTTTTTCAAAATTTTAAAATCTAACCACGTAGTTTAATGAACAAGCTATCTTATTCAGTTCTAACTGTAATTTTAAGACCCATATCTACTCAAATACATGGGATGTAAAATGTTTAAAACTTTTATATTTTAAAAATTTGTTCGTTGTGTAAAATCGTGAAAAGGGGTGGTTTTTGCAAAGTTTCACCGCAGAACCTATTTTTTAGACAAGAGCAAGCTACTGTCAAAAATACAAAATTCTATCTTCAAAATTGGGGGGGGTGATTTTCGGTTTCAAATTACGCAACTTAATTTTAATAAAAATCTTCTAAAATCTATAACTCGGAGACTATTTGGCCAATTTTAACGGGGTTTTCAACATTTTGCATATCTTTCCTAGAGCTAAAACTTTTGTCTCAAACTTTTTGCTCTTGGTAAAGCAGGAAGAAAGATAGAGTTCTGCGGTTGAAATAAAGAGTGTGGTGGAGTCTGGAGAGGGGGTTCTTTGGATTCGACATCCGGGTGAGTAACTGACTCTACTCAAAAATTTGGGTAGAGTTCTGAGCTCTACCAAATCTTGGTAATACTTTCATCAGACAGAGCCCGGAAAGCCCATTCCAACGAGCCCTCGCTCGAAACTCTACGACAAAAACTTCCAGAGATATCGCTGGGGAAAGTTTTAGCCGCCATCTTGAAACGTCATCACGTTGAAAGAGGGAGGCCATAACTTCCCACAGAGACGTCGTAGGAAACTGCGGTTTTCGGGGTAACGTATCCCCAGCCCCCCTCTACTTATAGCACAGGTCTATTCCAAAAAAGGAGAGGTGCTCTACATTGACAAATCTGAGTATACAAAAAGTAGCGCATACAAAAGAGCATCACGAAGCTGAAAACCGAAATTCATTATCACAAAAACTCAATTTTTGGCGAATTTTTTAAATTTCGGGTGGCCATCTTGGACGCCATCTTGAAAATCTTTAAATTAGAATAACTCGGGTTCTAGCAGACTTAGAATCGCGTGCTTGGTATCGAAGCAAGGGGCTCGCCCAGCACTACAGGACAAACTATAAGACGGGACTCTATGTAGAGTCGTTCCACATAAAAACTCAAAAATAGCTGTTTTAAAACCGGAAGTCAGGAATACTGGTAAATACCTGCCCCTGCAAGCAGCCTACTGACCTTAGTAAGATAGGAGAGTTGCTCTACATAGAGACTTCTTAAATCTATCATACTTACCTCTACTATCAAGGCTTGCTGAATACTGCAGATGACGCAGACTAGTCCAGCAACTGCAAAAAACTCGTCGACTCGTTGACCACGTAGCGAAAACTCGACCGCAACTGCATCCGGATCTGAAACAAAAAGAAAATAGTATTAGTACACGTAGATTAGGATTCTTGACAAATATATTTCTACAACTTTTACAAACTTACTAGTTATAAGACTTGGTTCTATTGACCAAACATTCTATTCTTCATTTATTTTAATTTGTTTTATCTTATTATTACTTCACTTCTGGATATCCTACATACCAGAACATAAACCATCATGTTCCGCACACCATCGCAACTGAAACAGGCAAAGACAACGGATATGCAGGCCACGTCAACGGGGGAAGCGTCGGCTGGACCCACACCCACACCGATGGCAAAGCCTCAACACGTCCGGAAATCAATTGAGATGATTGAACAGGGGTCAGCAATTGTAGAACTGGGGCCAAAAGCCCCAAAGACGGCCCTGACGGTAGAACGACAGGCAGTAGCGAGACCTGATCAATCAACAATTGGCATATCCTCAGAATCGGGGAGTTCCCCGCAAAGAACTCCAACAAAAACGCAACACACCGTTAAAAACACCACCATTACAAAGGTAAAAAAGGCCAAAACTAACTTGTTTACACCAAGCCCAATAAAAACAGCCAGCGTATCAAAGAGCATCTACCCAAATAGAGCAGCGGAAGCTACCGCAACTCACAGGAAAGGGATGGAAAACTTCAACCGTTTCCAAAACCTGAGAAAAGATGTAAAGCTGGAGATAAAGAAGGCCCTGGACATTCTATACGAAATGACGAAGACAGTTCCTGCTGCGAGGAGATTGGAAGAAGAGTTCGAGAGGGACAGGACTAGCGGAACGATAACTAAAGTTACCTCAACACAGACGGAAGAGTCGGAGCAAGATAATAAAGACCAGAAAAGAGGAAGGGACGATCTTATAATATCGAAAATAGAAGAGAACAACAGATTGATAGGAGAACTAAAAACAATTATAGAAGAACAGAAGAACAGCACGGAGAAGACAACTCACGTGAATGTAGCAGTAGAAGGGAATAAAAATAGGTCTACGCAGGAAAGAACAGCGCTACATACAGTAGTGATATCCTCGGAAAATGACGATGATACAGGGGAAGAAGTTCTCGAAAAAGTCAGAAAAGCAGTGGACGCTAAAGAAGGATGGGTGAAAGTTGAAAGAGTAAGAAAGGCGAAGGACAAGAAAATTATCGTGGGGTGTAAGACACAAGAGGACAGGAGGAAACTTAAAGAAAGGATAGAGAAAGCAGGTGCCCACCTCACCGTCGAGGAGGTGAAAAACAAGGACCCGCTTCTGATTCTTAAGGACGTCTTAGCAATACATAGCGATGAAGACGTGCTAAGAGCCCTCAGAAATCAGAACCGGGGGGTTTTTCAGGGCCTCGACAGTGAGGAGGACAGGATGAAAATTAAATATAAAAAGAAGACCAGAAACCCGCACGCAGCCCACATTGTCCTGACCGTGTCACCTACTATATGGAATAGAGCGTTGGAGATGGAGAAACTGCGAGTAGACTTACAAAATGTATACGTGGAAGACCAATCTCCGCTTGTACAGTGCTCGAGGTGCTTGGGCTACGGCCATGGTCGCAGATTCTGCAGAGAGACGGAAGACCTCTGCAGTCACTGCGGTGGACTGCACCTAAGCGTCTCGTGCCCGGACAAATTAGCTGGAGAATCACCAGATTGCACGAATTGCAAACGCGCTAGCTTGAACAACCGTGGCCACAATGCATTCAGTCAGACATGCCCCGTAAGGAGAAAGTGGGATGCGATAGCGCGGGCAACCATCTCGTATTGCTAAAGTGGTCCCGGAGCAACCCCCCAAGTACAAAATACTACAAATAAACTTGCAAAGAAGCCAATTAGCCACGAACGAGGCATTACTGGAGGCAAAAGAACGAAAGGCATCAGTAGTATTAATGCAGGAACCTTATGTCGGGCGAGAGAGAAGGGTACGAAGTCACAGGGGAGTGAGAATCTACCAAAACCCTGCCATAGGGGACGGCACTGTCAAGGCTGCAATTGCAGTCCTAGACAGTGATCTCGACGTACTACAGTGCCCAAAATCAACCAACAACAATATAGTTGTGATTAAAATAAGAACCAAGGCCTGGACAATCACTCTCGTGTCATATTACTTCGAACCGGACATACCAATCGAACCGTACATTGACACCATAAAGGTAATCTGCACAGAAGCAAAAGGTAATATAATTATAGGTGGCGATGCCAATGCCAAGAGTACTTGGTGGGGAAGCGGAGCAGAAGATGCTAGAGGGGAACAACTGAGCGGGAGCCTGCTGGAACTGGGATTGCAAGTCTTAAACAGTGGGGAGATTCCAACGTTCGATACGATCCGTGGAGGGAAAAGATTTTGCAGCCATGTGGACGTGACAGCATGCTCAGAAGATATCCTAAACCTGGTAGACGGATGGCGAGTAGTCGAGGGTCTGACAAGCTCGGACCACAACGGCATCATTTTTGAACTTAAACTTACTAAATCTAAAGGAATAAATATAGAAAGAACAACAAGAGTCTATAACACAAGGAAAGCAAACTGGGGTCAATTTCATGAGAAATTGACCCAGCTTGTGCAAGAAAATAAACTTACAGTGGAAGAATTAGACAAATTTAATAATATAACAGATCTAGAATTAACAATACAAAAACTAAATACAGTAATAACAAACACATGTAAATTATCAATACCAAATAAAAAGAATACAGAAATACTTACCATGCCGTGGTGGTCCGAGCAGCTTGCAGCCATGAAGAGGGAAGTCGCCACCAGGAGAAGGAGGATCAGGAACGCTGCACCAAACCGTAGACCGAAGGTTGTGAAGTTATACCTGGAACAAAAAGAGAAATACGAATTACAGGTCATGGAGGATATCACCAAAAGCTGGAGAGACTTCTGTGGAAAGCAGGATAGGGAAGGAATGTGGGAGGGAATTTATAGGGTAATCGGTAGGATAACAAAAAGGGAAGAGGACCTGCCACTTACAAGAGAGGGAGTCACACTGAACGCGGAGGATTCAGCGAAATTCCTTGCTGAAACCTTTTAAGCCACCTCCAAGTGGAAGCCATCCAAAACAAAGATCCTCTAGTCATCATATTTGATGTCCTCCAAAAGAATACCGATGAGGAAGTGGTAAACGCAATCAGGGAACAGAACAGAAACCTACTGAGAGGAATGAGCAAAGAGGAAGACAAAATAGAAGTACGCTATCGAAGAAAGGCTAGAAATCCTTTAACAGCGCACGTCATCTTAAGAGTCTCGCCATTTATATGGCAGCGCCTGACCAGCGCAGGGGCTGTGCACATCGACTTGCAGAGAGCCAGAGTCGCCGACCAGTCCCCCCTCATCCAGTGCTCGCGCTGCCTGGGGTATGGACACAGTCGGCGATTCTGTCAGGATGCTAACGACGTGTGCAGTCACTGTGGAGGGCAGCATATGCGTTCTGAATGCGAGGAATGGCTGGCTGGTGCACTCCCTAGCTGCATCAACTGCACAAAGGCCAAGATGCACAAAGTCGATCATAACGCCTTCAACCAGGAATGCCCAGTAAGAAGGAAATGGGAAACATTGGCGAGATCCACGGTAGCTTATTGCTGAAGTTGAAGTTGTACCATATAAAATATTGCAGACCAATCTCCAAAGAAAAAAACTGGCTACAGAAGAAATGTTGATAGAAGCAGCGAAAAGCAAGACAGCATTCGGGCTTCTTCAGGAACCTTATGTGGGCGGGGCTCGAAGTATGAGGAATTACCGGGGCGTAAGGATCTTCCAGAATACTGACATAGGAGATGGGACTGTTAAAGCAGCAATAGCAGTCTTTGACCCTAGCCTTGATGTGATACAGTACCCGAAACTCACCACTAACAATATAGTAGTGGTGGGAATCCAAGTCAGAGCCTGGAAGATCACGCTGGTGTCCTACTACTTCGAGCCTGACCTACCCATAGGGCAATACCTCGAACATCTGGAGAAAATAGTTGGAGAAATTGGTTCCTGCAGAATTATCATTGGTGGTGATGCCAATGCAAAAAGCACCTGGTGGGGTAGTACAATCATTGACAACAGAGGAGAAGATATGGCAGAAACTCTGGAAGATCTGGGCCTGCAAGTTCTCAACATAGGCAACATACCGACCTACGATACCATCAGAGGAGGTCAAAGGTACCAAAGCCACGTCGACGTTACCGCATGCTCAGCTGACATGTTAGATCTGGTGGAGGACTGGAAGGTAAGCATCAATCTCACGAGCTCGGACCACAACGGAATAACATTTAGTATTAAATTACAAAAATCTAAAGGATTACACATTAAAAGAACTACTAGAATATTCAATACAAAAAAAGCAAATTGGCAGACATTTCATGAGAAATTAAACCAATTGAAACCTGAACATAACCTAACAATAGCAGAAGTAGAACAAATAAACACCAAAGAAGAAATAGAAAAAGCAATACACAATTACACAAAAATAATAACAAATGCTTGCACACATTCAATGCCACAAAAGAAGAAAACAGAAACACTTACCATTCCGTGGTGGTCCAAAGAGCTCGAAGAGATGAAGAAAGAAGTCACCACCAGAAAACATAGAATCCGGTGCGCAGCACCAGTCCGAAGAGCGAAGGTAGTCGGCGAGTACCTGAAACAGAAAGAACATTATGAAAAGGAAGCCCAGAAGGCCCAGATCGAAAGCTGGAAGGAGTTCTGCGGGAGGCAAGATAAAGAAGGAGTCTGGGATGGTATCTACCGAGTGATAGGGAGAACAAAGAGTAGGGAGGAAGATCTTCTGCTGGAAGATAGAGGCAATGTGTTGGACGCGAAAAACTCTGCAAAATTCCTTGCAGAAAGCTTCTATCCAGAAGACTTAGTGGAAAGCGACAACACGGAGCATCGAATGATCAGGGAGCAAGCAGAGCAAGTGAACGCCAGAAAGCAAAATGAAAACTGTGATCCGCCGTTCACCCATGCTGAGCTCTACACAGCTATTGAATCTTTCAATCCCAAGAAAGCTCCCGGAATAGACGGCCTTACGGCAGATATCTGCAAACGAGCTGTTAGAAGCGATCACAAATTGTTCCTTGATTTATTAAATAAATGTCTGTTATACCAACACTTTCCAGTGTGCTGGAAAGAAGCCACAGTAGTTATACTCCGAAAACCAGGGAAAGAGACATACACTGCGCCTAAATCATACAGGCCAATTGGGCTCCTGCCTGTACTTGGGAAGGTGTTTGAAAAGATGCTGGTAGCTCGCATAAAATATCATCTTGTACCACGTTTGAGCGTTCGCCAGTACGGATTCATGCCCCAGAAGAGCACAGAGGACTCCCTCTATCATCTGATGCAGTATATATACAAACAGCTTCACCAAAAAAAGATAATACTGTTGGTCTCATTAGATATAGAGGGGGCTTTTGATAGCGCCTGGTGGCCAGCAATCAGAATCCGACTGGCTGAAGAAAAGTGCCCGGTAAACCTAAGAAGAGTAATAGATAGCTACTTGAGTGACAGAAAAGTGCGAGTCAGATATGCAGGAGAAGAACACATTAAAGGGACAAATAAAGGCTGTGTTCAAGGTTCGATCGGGGGCCCAGTACTCTGGAACCTGATCCTCGACCCGCTTCTGAGGGGCCTCGAAGAGCGTGGCGACCACAGTCAGGCTTTCGCTGATGACGTCGTCCTCCTCTTTGATGGCCATTCAACAGAAGATATCCAAAGGCGCGCAAATGATGCATTAAAATATGTTCAGGCGTGGGGTGTAAGAAATAAGTTGAAATTTGCACCTCACAAAACTCAAGCGATGGTGATTACCCGCAAACTTAAATACGACACACCACGCCTGAACATGGGGGGAATCGGAGTCGAGATGTCAAAGGAGATCAGGGTGCTGGGAGTCACTATAGATAATAAACTGACTTTTAACACCCATGTGGGTAACGTCTGCCGTAAAGCCCTGAACCTATATAAGCAGTTATCGAGAACTGCAAAGCTGCACTGGGGTTTGCAGCCAGAAGTCACTAAAATAATATATACCGCTGTGGTAGAGCCCACAATAATGTACGCAGCGAGCGTGTGGGGGCCAGCAACAAACAAACTGGGAATAAGGCGACAGTTGGATGCTGTTCAGCGGGGCTTCGTTCAGAAGATAGTAAAGGCATACAGGACTGTATCATTGAACTCGGCACTACTGCTCGCAGGGCTGCTTCCCTTGGACATCAGAGTCAGGGAAGCAGCCTTGCTTTATGAAATAAAGAGGGGTCACTCCCTGCGAATAGTTGGAGATCGGGAGATGGAAAGTCCTGTAGCCTTTAAAGACACTGAGCATCCTGTGGAGCAGACTATCTCACATTACACCAGCCTGGTGGACGGTGCAGCGCTGCAACAGCATATAAACAAAGGATTAGATATATTTACTGATGGAAGTAAAATCGAAGGAAAAGTTGGCGCGGCATTATCTCTCTGGGATAATGGCGCGGAGATAAGCAACCGTAAGTTGAAGCTGGAGCAGTACTGCACCGTTTACCAGGCCGAAATGCTAGCATTATCAGAAGCAATTCTCCAGGCCCAACGCAGCGTAACACCCATCTGCAACATTTACTGCGACTCCCGAGCAGCGCTTGAAACCGTGGTAAGAAACGTTTCCCTTCATCCCCTAGCAGTGAAAGCCAGAACAAACATAAGGAAAACCAGGGAAAGCGGCAAGACAGTCAACTTATTCTGGATAAAAGCTCATGTGGGGATGGAGGGAAATGAAAGAGCCGACGAATTAGCAAAAACAGCAGCCCTTAAACTAAAAACTAAACCCGATTACAGCAGATGCCCAATTTCACACGTCAAGCGGCAAATTCGCTTGGAATCTCTTGGCGAGTGGAACAAGCGGTACCAGAGCGGTGAAACAGCATCCACAACAAAAGTGTATTTCCCAGATGCTATAAAAGCATACCCTATAGTGAAAAATATCCATTTGGAACCTATAGTAACGCAGTTTTTGACAGGGCATGGCGGGTTCTCCTCGTACCTACATCGGTTTAAGTGCAAGGAGAGCCCGGCATGCTCCTGCGACCCAGAAGCTCAGGAAAGCGCTCTGCACGTAATAACTGAATGTCCTATTTATGCAAACAGTAGATACAACACTGAACAAGAAATTAATATGGACATAAAACTAGAAACCATAGCAGAAATTGTAGCGAATAAAAAACTACGCAACAAATTTATCAAGTTTTGTAAAACTATTGTAAGTAAAGTCGTATATAAGAATAAGAGTAGATAAGAAATGTACTACCGTATATTTTAGTATATAAGGTCTGTATATTTAGCATTATATAGCATATAAAGTAAGAGATGTAAGAAACATGTAACAATAGTAAGATGTATATAACCTAGATAAATAGATAAAACATAAGAAGAGTCCAAGAACCCCCTCAGTAAAAGTGTGAATATTTGACGAATGCAAGAAAGAAATAGTATGAGGAATGAGAGACGAAGGAAACATGATTAAAACTAGAATTGAACAGTAGCTTAAAAAAGGCTCCCATTCCGTGGGAAGGTCGACGATGAAAAAAAAAAAAAAAAAACCTAACCTAACCTAACCTAACCTAACCTAACCTAACCTAACCGGAATTTTGACTTTTAAATTCTGGACGCTATTTAGTTGTTCCCGATATCAATAGACGCAGCTCTGGAAGCTCTTCCCGGATCTGAAACAGAAAAAGTAAATTAGTAGAATTTTAGTGGATTTTTGGTAGATTTTTCTAAATTTTTCATACGAAATTGTGTTTTTTATAGGTTTTACTGCTATTACTTACCCAAATAGCAACTTTTATTTAAGGGAATCACTGCTAAGGGTGTATTAACACCCCCCCTAAATAACCCGCCCCCTTTGGGAGCGCTACGGCCCATAAAAAACAAAATATTGGCAATACAAACTTCTCATCGACATAGAAAAGTTCACCTAACCCGGTACATTCTCATACAAATTGAATTTTGACTTTTAAATTCTGGACGCTATTTAGTTGTTCCCGATATCAATAGACGCAGCTCTGGAAGCTCTTCCCGGATCTGAAACAGAAAAAGTAAATTAGTAGAATTTTAGTGGATTTTTTGATAGATTTTTCTAAATTTTTCATACGAAATTGTGTTTTTTATAGGTTTTATTGCTATTACTTACCCAAATAGCAACTTTTATTTAAGGGAATCACTGCTAAGGGTGTATTAACACCCCCCCTAAATAACCCGCCCCCTTTGGGAGCGCTACGGCCCATAAAAAACAAAATATTGGCAATACAAACTTCTCATCGACATAGAAAAGTTCACCTAACCCGGTACATTCTCATACAAATTGAATTTTGACTTTTAAATTCTGGACGCTATTTAGTTGTTCCCGATATCAATAGACGCAGCTCTGGAAGCTCTTCCCGGATCTGAAACAGAAAAAGTAAATTAGTAGAATTTTAGTGGATTTTTGGTAGATTTTTCTAAATTTTTCATACGAAATTGTGTTTTTTATAGGTTTTATTGCTATTACTTACCCAAATAGCAACTTTTATTTAAGGGAATCACTGCTAAGGGTGTATTAACACCCCCCCTAAATAACCCGCCCCCTTTGGGAGCGCTACGGCCCATAAAAAACAAAAATTTTGACCGCCCGCCCACCCAGTCTCGATCATTAATATCGATTTTTGGCTCATTGCGTTATACTGAAAATCGCTATTTATTTGACTACGTAATATTTTGACGTTTTTATTTAATTAGGACTTAATACCGTATCACACGGTACTACATTTATTAGTTCTAAGCTTTATATATTGAAGCAGACTTGACTTTTACACATTTTTGTGTAAAATCTTTATTATTTTGACTTCATAACTTATTTTGACCGTTAACTCATATATTTATACAACTTTTACAAACCTTTTCCTTTACTTACAACTTCGACAGTCTCCTCAAATATGTTTGGGTTCCATACTCCCGCCAAAAAGACCAACCCACCCCCTTCCCAAAAATCCCCGAAAATGCCCGAGAAGGCAGGTCCTTCAGGTGCCAAAAAACAAGACTCTAGTGTTAGACGCAGCATCGGGGAATGGGAAGCCAACCAGCCAGAGCCGCAGCCGAAGTCGATCAGCCCTCCGGCACACGCCCCCAAGTACGCCAACAGAACCGCCGAGGCAAATGCGTGTTTGAAAAACATACATTATCACCTCGGCGAATCGCGAAACCTAAGGACGGATATAAAGGAGGGTGTGATAGAGGAGTCCTTTCGGCTTTGCAAACTCGTCAAAGAATCTGAGAAGGCCAGGATAAAGGAACAAAACGCAGCGCCGATAGAGAAAATATCAAAGGCGCAGTCAACTCAAACTTCCTTACCGCTGACCGTTGTCCCAGCATTGGAAGACAAGCCTCACTCGCCTACCACTCCAAACCGTATCTCAGCAAACGATGACATTTCTCACTTGCTCTCCACGCTAGCTGAACATAGTAAGCTAGTGAGGGAGAGCAATGAGAAAATGGAAGTGCTAAAAAGGACATTGGATGAAAAGAAGGAACTCCTTGAGAACACGACCTACGCGAGTGTTGCATCCGGGCAACGCGGGTCCCAGCCCCCTGTGCCAACGGCACTACACTCGGTAGTCGTCACTTCCAAAGACGATGAGGAAAGCGGAGAGGAAGTACTGACACGAATAAGAGAGGTCATGGAGGCCAAGGAAGGATGGGTGAGGGTAGAAAAAGTGCGAAAAGCAAAGGATCGAAAAATTATTCTGGGATGCCGAACAATCGAGGAAAGAGAGAAGGTAAAAGAGAGGCTTAGAAAGGCTGAAGTTCACCTTAAAGTAGAAGAAGTGAAAAACAAGCACCCTCTCTTGATGCTGCGAGACGTCTTCTCCTACAACTCTGACGACGATGTGCTGAAGGCACTCAAAAATCAAAACAGGGAATTACTCGGCACCCTACAAAAAGAAGATACTTTAGAAATAAAGTATAGGAAAAAAGCCCGAAATCCCCTCCAGTGCCACATCGTCCTAAAGGTGTCCCCTAACATATGGAGAAAAATGACAGAGTCAGGCACAGTCCACATTGACCTCCAAAGGATAAAAGTGTGCGACCAATCGCCTCTTGTCCAATGCTCTCTTTGTCTGGCATACGGGCATGGTAGACGGTTTTGTAAGACGACCATTGAAAAATGTAGCCACTGCGGAGGCCCCCACATGAAGGACAACTGTGCAGACCTATTGGCCGGTGTAAGCCCGAAGTGCTGTAACTGCGCACATGCAAAATTGGATAAAACGGACCATAATGCGTTTAGCACGGAGTGCGCAGTGAGGCGCAAGTGGGATGCGCTGGCCCGGGCCACGGTCGCGTATTGTTGAGGAAGTCCTTGTCAATAATACATCCCTAGCTAACAAAAGACCGTACTTTGTGATTCAGGCGAACCTTCAACGCAAAGCTCTTGCCACACAAGAGCTGATGCTTGAAGCAAGCAATAAAAAGGCAGCCTTTGCTCTCATCCAAGAACCGTACGTCGGGGCCCTGGGAAGAATGAAAGACTATAGAGGAGTTCGGATCTTCCAGTGCACTAGTCAGGGAGACGGCGTCGTCAAAGCAGCAGTCGCTGTGTTTGACGATACAATAGACGCCGTCCAATTAACTGAATACACAACCAAAAACATCGTGGTAGTTAAGCTTAAAACTAGTGCCTGGAAGATTGCTATAGCTTCATTCTACTTTGAGCCAGACGTGCGGGAACTGGATCAATATATAAAGCAGCTCAGGAAAATCAAGGACAACCTCAAAATGCGAAACCTGATCTGGGGCGGAGACGCGAACGCCAAGAGCAATTGGTGGGGGAGTGCGGTCACAGACAAAAAGGGAGAAGAACTTTCTGGAGCATTGCATGAACTAGGGTTTCAGGTACTCAACGAAGGAGATATACCAACCTTCGCTACCGTACGCGGAGGAAAAGCGTATAGTAGTTTTGTAGACGTCACGGCATGCACAACGGAGATTCTGGACCTGGTGGAGGACTGGAAAATTGACGAAGGAATGACGAGTTCAGACCACAATACCATCACATTTAAAATCCGAGTGAAAAGGGCAAAGGGTATGGACATACAAAGTACAACAAGAATATTTAATACCAAGAAAACAAATTGGGGTCTGTTTCATGAGAAACTGACACAATTGCTACACGAAAATCAAATCAAAATAGAAACTATCAGTAAAATAAAAGATAGAATAGACTTAGAAAACGAAATCGTAAAATACACAAATACAATATTAGAAGTTTGCAAAGAATTAATTCCAATAAATAAACAGAAAAATGTCCATACCTTACCTTGGTATACTCAGGAACTCGCCAACCTGAAGAAAGAAGTCACCACCAGGAAACGGAGGATTCGTTGTGCAGCACCGGTCCGGAAGCGAAGGGTCATCGTTGAGTACCTGAAACATAAAGAAAAGTATGAGAAAGAAGTAGAAGAGGCTAGAATAAACAGTTGGAAGAAATTTTGCGGCAAACAAGATAAAGAGGGAATGTGGGAAGGGATATACAGGGTGATCAATAGGACAACGAAACGGCAGGAAGACATACCATTGTCAAAGGAGGGAAGAGCTCTGGATCAGAAGGAATCGGCCAAGTTACTGGCAGAAACCTTTTACCCGGAGGACTCAGAATCAGAGGATGAAGCTTATCACCGACAGATTAGGGAATCAGCTCGAACAGCAAACGATACGAGTCATAGTACAGTTGATGACCCGCCGTTTACCATAGAAGAGTTGAAATCTGCGGTGAAGAGCTTCAACCCAAAGAAAGCCCCGGGTGGAGATGGTCTCACGGCGGACATATGCTGCGAAGCAATACACACTGATCCGGAGCTCTTTCTTTCTTTGTTGAACAAATGCCTCGAGATGACATACTTTCCCAAAATCTGGAAAAAAGCCACAGTAGTTGTCCTAAGAAAACCTGCAAGGGAGGACTACACAAACCCTAAGTCGTACCGACCAATAGGCTTGTTACCCGTCATCGGCAAAATTTATGAAAAAATGGTTATTAGTCGAATAAAATGGCACCTGCTCCCCAAACTAAGTACTCGCCAGTATGGCTTTACGCCCCAAAGAAGTACCGAGGACTCCCTCTATGATCGAAAACGGTTGGTCACAATGGTGTCGCTGGACATAGAGGGAGCCTTCGACAACGCTTGGTGGCCCGCAATTAAAGTCAGGCTGGCTGAGGAAGAGTGTCCCCGTAACATCCGAAAGGTAGTGGATAGTTACCTCACCGACAGAACTGTTAATGTGAGGTACGCCGGGCAGGAGATCTCCAAGACCACCAATAAAGGCTGTGTTCAGGGCTCTATTGGTGGTCCGATCCTCTGGAACCTCCTCCTGGACCCACTACTTAAGGGACTTGAGGAGCAGCAACATTACTGCCAAGCTTTTGCCGATGATGTGGTCTTGGTCTTCGATGGTGAAACGGCCCTTGATGTGCAACGACGGGCCAATGCCGCTCTCGAACATGTGAGGGAGTGGGGTGTCAAAAATAAGTTAAGATTCGCACCACATAAGACGAAGGCCATGGTGATGACCAGGAAACTTAAATTTGACACTCCACTCTTGAGGATGGGCGGGGTCGACATTGGTATGTCGGGTGAGATCAAAATCCTGGGGCTCACGATAGATGCGAAAATGACGTTCAATAGTCACGTGTTAAACGTATGTAAAAAAGCCATAAACGTGTTTAAGCATCTGTCGAGAGCCGCCAGGATTAGCTGGGGTCTAAGGCCTGAGATAGTCCGCACAATATATGTGGCGGCTGTGGAGCCAGTTATGCTGTACGCGGCAAGCGCCTGGGCACCAGCAACCAAAAAACTCGGCGTCATGAAGCAGCTCAATTCGGTCCAGCGCGGCTTTGCACAAAAGTTGACCAGGGCTTACCGAACGGTATCTCTTAACTCTGCCTTGATATTGGCTGGGATGCTACCACTTGACCTCCGCATTCAAGAGGCAGCCGCCCTATATGAGGCCAAGAGAGGTGTGTCCCAGCCAATATTAGAGGACAGAGAAATAGAAAAAAGACTGCCGTTCACTGATGTGCCTCACCCAGCGGAACATATGCGACTCGAGTTCGTAAACCTGGTAGACGGACAAAGTGTAGAACAACACAACACGCAGGCAGTCAGAATATACACCGATGGCAGTAAAATTGAGGGACAAGTTGGAGCGGCGCTGTCCATATGGAATGGCAATGCCGAGACGAAATCCCTCAAGCTGAAACTCGCCACCTACTGCACCGTCTACCAGGCGGAACTCCTGGCCATATGGAAAGCCTCGGAAGAGATACTGAAGCGCACAGAGCTAAGTTACGGAATCTATAGTGACTCCAAATCCGCGCTAGAGACGGTCACGAATTATGCTGCGACTCACCCTCTTGCGGCTAAAACCCGGATAAACCTGCGGGCCTTAAAAGACCAAAATAAACAAGTGTTCCTGTTTTGGATAAAAGCCCACGCAGGTTTAGAGGGCAACGAGCGTGCAGATGAGCTCGCCAAGGAGGCAGCTTTGCGGACCAAGAAAAAACCTGAATATGACCTATGCCCGGTCTCATTCATCAAGCGACTGATTCGATCAGACACGCTTGAGGAATGGAACCGGAGGTATCAAACCGGGGAAACAGGAGCGGTCACAAAGCTATTTCTTCCCGACGCTGTGAAAGCGTATGGCATAATTAAAAAGATCCCGCTGACAGGAATTATCACACAAGCGCTCACAGGGCACGGAGGGTTCGCCGGATACTTGAATCGCTTCAAGTGTAAGGAGGACCCCTCGTGCATCTGTGAGCCAGGTAAACATGAAACCATAACGCATATACTCTTCGATTGCCCTGTATCTAGCCTTGACAGATACAATTTAGAACAAAAATTAAACTGTAAAATAACAATTGACACCATAAGGGAGGTAATGATAACAAATAAAGACAGATTAGAATTTCTTGCATATTGTACAAAAATAGTCCAAAAAGTAAATAAACGCAACAAATAGGAAAAGCAATGTATGTTTAATATATATTTTATGATATATGTAATCAACATACGAAGACCACTTGAAGAAAAATAATAGCAAAGTACAAAGACGAATAAATTTGAACGAAGTCTTCAGACGTTGAACGATAAAATAAGAATATAGTAAAATTATAACCACACCCACAAGAACATTGGAATAAAAGAATAAAAACGGAAAATATAAAAATTGTACACAAAGACTCTGACTTCCAGGAAGGTCAGAGGTGATTGGAATCTAAAAAAAAAAAAAAAAAACCTAACCTAACCTAACCTAACCTAACCTAACCTAACCTAACCTAACCTAACCTAACCTAACCTAACCTAACCTTTTTTTTTTTTTTTTTTTTGACCCAGGAAAATCCTTTATGGATACCAAATCGCCCGGGGGAGTGAGATGGTTATGTGGGAGTCACTGCCAGAAGGGCAGTATACCCACTAAAAACCTGGGGTGAGCCGTCATCCACCGTAGTGGGGCAAGATGGGGTTGCGCTAGCATTCACCAACTTGCCCCGGTGGCAGACCCAAATGGGCCTCTGCCGCTGCGGAGGGCTGACCCTGCTCACCAAGGTCAACCCTCAACCGTCATGTGGGGAGTGCAAGCCGTTGGAGAGTCCCCCGACCCTCCAACAGTTACCCCACAATGACAGAGGAGTGTGGCACCTGGCCTCACATCCTCCGTCCCTCTGATGACATGTGTGCGAAGAGCAAATACCCCTACTCGCACACCGTCCGCTATTCGACCCGCATGCCAGTGCCAGTGGCATGCGAGACCCCACTCTTCGACCGTCGCCGGCCCCACCACTCGGCCCATTGGACCCACGGCCTGGTACTTAAATGCACCCCTCTATTACAGAGGAATGCGGCACGCGCACTTCTGTGCAACGCCCCACACCCTCCGTCCCTCAAATGACTAGTGTGCGAAGGGCACATACCCCTACTCGCACACTGTCCACCGTCCACCTCGCACGCCAAAATGGCATGCGAGAAACCCTCCATCGGCCGTCACCAGCCCCTCCACTTGGCTCGAGCATATGCTCGGCTCCACCACCGGGCGGCTCCCACCACCGTGCTCCGTCACACTGTGCCCTCTGCTAATATCAGAAGGACACGCGGAGGAGCCCCTCACGTCGGAACTTCGCTATCGGTCGACAACTTAGCCCAGTAGACTAGGAAAAGTTGTCGGCCGATACCCAGGGTACACCACGAGGAGGTGTTCCGACCCGCACCCCAACCTAACCTAACCTAACCTAACCTAACCTAACCTAACCTAACCTGACCTAACCTGACCTAACCTAACCTAACCTAACCTAACCTAACCTAACCTAACCTAACCTAACCTAACCTAACCTAACCTAACCTAACCTAACCTAACCTTATCGAGACTGGGAGGGTGGGCGGGCGAAATTTTTGTTTTTTATGGGCCGTAGCGCTCCCAAAGGGGGCGGGTTATTTAGGGGGGGTGTTAATACACCCTTAGCAGTGATTCCCTTAAATAAAAGTTGCTATTTGGGTAAGTAATAGCAATAAAACCTATAAAAAACACAATTTCGTATGAAAAATTTAGAAAAAACTACCAAAAATCCACTAAAATTCTACTAATTTACTTTTTCTGTTTCAGATCCGGGAAGAGCTTCCAGAGCTGCGTCTATTGATATCGGGAACAACTAAATAGCGTCCAGAATTTAAAAGTCAAAATTCAATTTGTATGAGAAATGTACCGGGTTAGGTGAACTTTTCTATGTCGATGAGAAGTTTGTATTGCCAATATTTTGTTTTTTATGGGCCGTAGCGCTCCCAAAGGGGGCGGGTTATTTAGGGGGGGTGTTAATACACCCTTAGCAGTGATTCCCTTAAATAAAAGTTGCTATTTGGGTAAGTAATAGCAATAAAACCTATAAAAAACACAATTTCGTATGAAAAATTTAGAAAAAACTACCAAAAATCCACTAAAATTCTACTAATTTACTTTTTCTGTTTCAGATCCGGGAAGAGCTTCCAGAGCTGCGTCTATTGATATCGGGAACAACTAAATAGCGTCCAGAATTTAAAAGTCAAAATTCAATTTGTATGAGAAATGTACCGGGTTAGGTGAACTTTTCTATGTCGATGAGAAGTTTGTATTGCCAATATTTTGTTTTTTATGGGCCGTAGCGCTCCCAAAGGGGGCGGGTTATTTAGGGGGGGTGTTAATACACCCTTAGCAGTGATTCCCTTAAATAAAAGTTGCTATTTGGGTAAGTAATAGCAATAAAACCTATAAAAAACACAATTTCGTATGAAAAATTTAGAAAAAACTACCAAAAATCCACTAAAATTCTACTAATTTACTTTTTCTGTTTCAGATCCGGGAAGAGCTTCCAGAGCTGCGTCTATTGATATCGGGAACAACTAAATAGCGTCCAGAATTTAAAAGTCAAAATTCAATTTGTATGAGAAATGTACCGGGTTAGGTGAACTTTTCTATGTCGATGAGAAGTTTGTATTGCCAATATTTTGTTTTTTATGGGCCGTAGCGCTCCCAAAGGGGGCGGGTTATTTAGGGGGGGTGTTAATACACCCTTAGCAGTGATTCCCTTAAATAAAAGTTGCTATTTGGGTAAGTAATAGCAATAAAACCTATAAAAAACACAATTTCGTATGAAAAATTTAGAAAAAACTACCAAAAATCCACTAAAATTCTACTAATTTACTTTTTCTGTTTCAGATCCGGGAAGAGCTTCCAGAGCTGCGTCTATTGATATCGGGAACAACTAAATAGCGTCCAGAATTTAAAAGTCAAAATTCAATTTGTATGAGAAATGTACCGGGTTAGGTGAACTTTTCTATGTCGATGAGAAGTTTGTATTGCCAATATTTTGTTTTTTATGGGCCGTAGCGCTCCCAAAGGGGGCGGGTTATTTAGGGGGGGTGTTAATACACCCTTAGCAGTGATTCCCTTAAATAAAAGTTGCTATTTGGGTAAGTAATAGCAATAAAACCTATAAAAAACACAATTTCGTATGAAAAATTTAGAAAAAACTACCAAAAATCCACTAAAATTCTACTAATTTACTTTTTCTGTTTCAGATCCGGGAAGAGCTTCCAGAGCTGCGTCTATTGATATCGGGAACAACTAAATAGCGTCCAGAATTTAAAAGTCAAAATTCAATTTGTATGAGAAATGTACCGGGTTAGGTGAACTTTTCTATGTCGATGAGAAGTTTGTATTGCCAATATTTTGTTTTTTATGGGCCGTAGCGCTCCCAAAGGGGGCGGGTTATTTAGGGGGGGTGTTAATACACCCTTAGCAGTGATTCCCTTAAATAAAAGTTGCTATTTGGGTAAGTAATAGCAATAAAACCTATAAAAAACACAATTTCGTATGAAAAATTTAGAAAAAACTACCAAAAATCCACTAAAATTCTACTAATTTACTTTTTCTGTTTCAGATCCGGGAAGAGCTTCCAGAGCTGCGTCTATTGATATCGGGAACAACTAAATAGCGTCCAGAATTTAAAAGTCAAAATTCCTTATTCCTTTTTGCCTCACCGTGTTATACCTAATCTGTTAGTAATACACATACGGCGCTTTTCGAAGTCCCAAAAAATTGGGAAAATTGTAGTCTTTGCGTATTAGTATTAAATAATAAAAAGACTGTATTAGAATTAAATTCTAATCCTATTTTTGACTAGATTTAGGCACTACAATTTACATAGTGCACTATTTTGACTTATATACATATACAGATAAGGATTTATTGCTTTGAATAATTCCTTAATCATTGCGACATATATTTATCGTTAGAATATCTATATTTTTATTTATATTTACAACCTTTTCATCTACAACTATTGTTGACACTTCCCTCTGACAATGTTCGGATTTCATACTCCCTCTAAAAAGACTACCGAAACTGTTCCTCACAAATCCCCTCTGCCGACCGAGAAGGCAGGACCTTCTGACTCACAAGACATTACCTCCAAAGTGAGGAAAAGCATCGGGGACTGGGAAGCCGGTAAGAAGGATGCCCAACCTAAGACAAAGTCTAAAACAAAGGACATTGTGTCACCGTCGAGTAAATCCCCGGCAACTGTCATTCCAACGAGATATGCCAGTATATCTGCCGAAGCCAAAGCCCATTACATCAAGGGCAAACTGCACCTCGGAAATTCCCGAATAAAGGTTGAAATTAAGGAAAGCATCGCCTCCTCCTTCGATCACCTTTATAGATTGGTAAAAGAGATGGAAGAGGCCAAAGGAAGATCCCAGAACAAGGTGCCAAAGACAGCGACAGAGATGGAATCACCACTTACACCCCTAACCCAAACTACCCAAAGCGTCCGCGATTGCGAAGAATTTTCTCACTTGTTCTCCTCGCTAGCCGAGCATAGCAGGCTAATGAAGGAGAGCAATGAAAAAATAGAAGACCTCAAGAAAGCGCTTGAAAAGCAAGAGACTGCCCTTGAGAAGGCGACATATGCGAGTATAGCAGCAGGATCACAACCATGTGATAACCAGACCTCCAAGAAGACGGCGCTGCACTCCGTCATCGTAACCTCGAAGGACGAAGAAGAATCCGGTGACGAGGTGCTCACCAGAATTAGAAACGCAATGGATGCCAAAGATGGCTGGGTTAAAGTGGAAAGGATTCGAAAAGCGAAGGACCGGAAAATTATCGTAGGTTGTAAAACGATCGAAGAAAGGGAGAAAGTTAAAGAGAGACTGAAGAACGCAGAGACTCACCTCCATGTTGAGGAGGTCAAAAACAAAGACCCTCTTCTGATGCTACGAGATGTCTTCAACTTCAATACGAATGATGACATCATAAAAGCGCTTAAAAACCAAAACGCAGACATAGTAAAAGATATTCGTATTGAGGACGCCGTAGAAATTAAATACAAGAAAAAGGCAAGGAATCCCCACCAGAGCCATATTGTCCTCAAGGTCTCACCACAGCTGTGGCAGATCTTCATCAAAGCGGGCACACTCAGAATCGACCTTCAAAATGTTAGAGTCGTCGACCAGTCCCCCCTGGTCCAGTGCTCAATGTGTCTAGGATATGGGCACGGAAGACGTTTCTGCAAAGACACGATCGAAAAGTGTAGCCACTGCGGGGGACCTCACAGGAAAAGTGAGTGTGCAGATTGGCTGGCGGGAACAGCGCCCAAATGCTGCAACTGCACACATGCCAAACTTGACAAGACAGATCACAATGCCTTCAGCATGGAGTGTGCAGTTAGGCTTAAGTGGGATGCCTTGGCCAGGGCAACAGTAGCGTATTGCTAAGGTGGTCCCAGGCATAAAAATTCCCGCAGCAAATACAAGGCCATACTTCGCAGCCCAAGCTAATTTGCAAAGAAAGGCACTGGCAACACAAAAATTGATGCTTGAGGCCAGCAACAAGAAGATGGCCTTTGCTCTAATTCAGGAACCGTATGTGGGGGCTCTCGGTAGAATGAAAGACTACAAAGGAGTGCGGATCTTTCAGTGCACTGGTCAAGGAGACGGAGTCGTCAAAGCGGCAATAGCCATCTTTGACAACGACATTGACGCCGTACTTTGTCCAAACTTCACCACACATAACATCGTAGTGGTGAAAATTAGAACCAGTGCCTGGGAGATCGTGTTGGTCTCGTTCTACTTTGAGCCCGACAGACGGAACCTGGATCCATACTTGGAACAGCTGAGGGGAATTGAGCGAAATGCTGGAACAAGATGCTTGCTCTTTGGAGGAGATTCAAATGCCAAAAGCTCGTGGTGGGGCAGCACGACTACAGATCAGAAAGGAGAGGATCTATCTGGCACCCTCCATGAAATTGGAATGCAGGTGCTCAATGATGGCGATATTCCTACCTTCGCGGCTGTTAGAGGAGGCGTTACTTATACCAGCTTTGTAGATATCACCGCATGTTCAACGGAGCTTCTTAACCTGGTGGAAGACTGGAGAGTAGATGAAGGTTTGACGAGTTCTGACCACAATGGCATAACATTTAAAATAAGGATAGATAGAGCAAAAGGTATAAACTTTGTCACTAGCACTAGAGTTTACAACACGAGGAAAGCTAATTGGTGCCAGTTTCGTGAGAAACTGGCCCAACTACTAATAGAAAACAAAATTAACAAAACAGAAATTGATAAAATTATTAGCAACACAGATTTAGATACTAAAATAGAAACGTATTTGAAAATAATAACCCAGGCTAGTGACATGGCTATACCTAAAAAGAAGACTAACCTAATACATACCTTGCCATGGTGGTCTGAAGAACTCGCCAAGCTGAAACAGGAAGTCGCCACCAGGAAGCGGAGAATCCGTTGCGCTGCGCCCATCCGGAAGAATAAAGTCATCAGAGAGTACCTGGAACATAAAGAAAAGTATGAGCTTAAAGCTGCAAACTCCCAGATAGAGAGCTGGAAAACTTTCTGCGAAAAGCAAGACAAAGAAAGTATGTGGGACGGAATATACAGGGTTATAGGGAGGACCACAAAGAGGCAGCCAGACATCCCTTTGGTGAACGAAGGAGGAGCTCTGGATCCAAGCGAATCGGTTCAACTGTTAGCGCAGACGTTCTTCCCCGAGGACTTGGAGTGTGAGGATGAAGCAGACCACCGTCGAACCCGAGAAATGTCAGCAACCGTAAACGAGGTGGATCATGATAGCGTTTATGATCCTCCGTTTAGCATTAAAGAGCTGGCTTCCGCGGTGGAAAGCTTCAACCCAAAGAAAGCCCCGGGTGGAGACGGTCTTACTGCAGATATTTGCAGTCAAACAATAAACGTGGACCCAGAGCTTTTCCTATCGATCACCAATAAGTGCCTCGAGATCAAACACTTTCCTACAGTATGGAAAACGGCTGTGGTTGTAGTTTTAAGGAAACCAGGCAAAGATAACTATATTCGAGTGCGAAATCCTACAGACCAATAGGATTACTTTCCATCATGGGAAAGATACTGGAAAAAATGATCGTGGCTCGACTAAAATGGCATCTGTTTCCCAGAATTAGTACTCGCCAGTATGGTTTTATGCCCCAAAGAAGCACCGAAGACTCCCTTTATGACCTAATGCAATACATCCGTCAAAAACTAGAATGTAAGCGACTAGTGACGATGGTATCGCTGGACATAGAGGGAGCCTTCGACAGCGCTTGGTGGCCAGCCATAAGAACCAGACTAGCAGAGGAAAAGTGCCCCATTAACATCAGGCGAGTAGTGGATAGTTATCTTTCAAACAGGAAGGTAACAGTGAGATATGCGGGGGAGGAGTACACTAAGACCACCAATAAAGGCTGTGTCCAGGGGTCCATTGGTGGTCCGATATTGTGGAATCTCCTCCTAGATCCACTACTCAAGGAGCTGGGAGAACAGAGCCATTACTGCCAAGCGTTCGCGGACGACGTCGTCCTGGTCTTTGATGGTGACACAGCTCTGGATGTACAACTACAGGCCAACACCGCTCTCGCTCATGTTCAGAAGTGGGGTCTCAAAAATAAGCTGAAGTTTGCTCCTCACAAAACAAAAGCAATGCTAATAACACGGAAGCTAAAATTTGACACACCACTCCTGAACATGGGAGGGATAAATATCGACATGTATGACGAGATCAAAATCCTGGGGCTCACGATAGACAAGAAGCTTACCTTCCAAAGCCACATAACCGCGGTATGCAAAAAGGCGATAGGTATCTATAAAAGTCTATCGAGAGCCGCCAGGATCAGCTGGGGTCTGCACCCTGAGGTGATCCGCACCATTTACACAGCAGCAGTCGAGCCAGTGCTAATGTACGCAGCTAGTGCCTGGGCTCCATCTTCTAAAAAACTCGGAGTCATAAAACAGCTTAATGTGGTACAAAGAGGCTTCGCGCAAAAGCTGACAAAAGCCTACCGAACCGTCTCGCTTAACTCGGCGCTGGTGTTGGCCGGGATACTTCCACTCGACCTCCGAATACAGGAAGCAGCCGCACTGTATGAGGCTAAGAGGGGAGTATCACGGCCATCACTGGCGGATAGGGTGGTAGAGCGTAGGGTAGAGTATGATAAGACTCCCCATCCATCGGAACATATGAGCCTTGAGTTCATAAGTTTGATAGACCAGCAAGAAGTTGACGCCAACAACACACAGAGTGTGAGAATCTTCACGGATGGTAGCAAAATTGAGGGCCAAGTTGGAGCAGCGCTGTCCATATGGACAGGAGAAGCCGAGACAAAAGCCCTTAAGTTGAAGCTATCATCTCACTGCACGGTCTATCAAGCGGAACTCTTGGCCATATGCGAAGCCACAAGGGTGATTCTCAAGCGTCATGAAGTCAGCTACGGGATTTACAGCGACTCAAAGTCCGCGCTGGAGACGATTACTAACCAGAGTACCACCCATCCTTTGGCTTCAGAAGCTCAAGGCAACCTGCGGACTCTTAAAAACCGGAATAAAGAAGTAACTTTATTCTGGATAAAGGCGCACGCAGGATTAGCTGGCAATGAGCGGGCGGATGAACTTGCCAAGGAAGCAGCTCTGAAACTGAAAAAGAGACCGGACTACGACCTTTGCCCGGTTTCATTCGTCAAGAGACAAATCCGAATGGAAACTCTTGACGAATGGAACCGGAGATACCAAACAGGCAAAACAGCAACGGTGACAAAAATATTCCTCCCTGACGCTATCGAAGGACACAAAATCATAAAGAGGGTCGAGATCTCTGGTGTCGTAACACAGTTACTCACAGGACACGGTGGGTTCTCCGAATACTTGAATCGTTTCAAGTGTAAGGAGGACCCATCGTGTATCTGCGAACCAGGAACTGCAGAATCACTGCAGCACATTGTTTTTCAATGCCCCGTATTTAGTTTTAAAAGATTTAATTTTGAATGTCAATCCAATTATAATGTAACAATAGAAAATGCTAAATACATAATGGCTGATAGAAAAGTAAGAAACTTATTTTTAAAATTTTGCAAAGAAATTGTAATAATCGTAAATAAACGTAATAAATAGACTAGGAAATATATGTTGAATATATATTGTTGAATATATATAGCCAACATAAAAAATTTAAAGGAAATAAATAATTAGAGCCATAATAAAATAAACATCTAACGTAATATTCAGAAGAAACAAGAAAGCATATAAATCCATAGACGAAATAACCATATAATACATTAAAAGCAAAACCAAAATAATAGCATATTACTTAAAAACGAAAAAACAGTCTCTGCTCACACAGAGGGAATTAGAAAAAAAAAAAAAAAAAAAAAAAAAAAAACCTAACCTAACCTAACCTAACCTAACCTAACCTAACCTAACGTAACCTTTTTTTTTTTTTTTTTTTTACATGGGGAAACCCGGTCGGGTACCACTCCGCTGTGGGGTCAACGGAGTGGTTATGTCGGGCTCCAACCGACTAAAACCCCATGGTGCTCCGTCACAGCGCCTTGTGTCAGGGCTACGAGCAGGCTTACGCATTCGTCCGCGGCCCCGACTGCACATGTCCGTAAGGACCCGTCTCCGGGGGGGTTGCTAGGCTTACACCCCTCCCCCCTCGTCCCCTCGCACCAGAGCACATGGTGCGACGGGACCAACATCTCAAGACCTATATATGGCCAGACCACCCCATGTCTGGCACACAAGGTTTCCTGCGATGGGCCAGGATGAGTGGCCCATCATCAGCCACTTCAGCTGCACCTAAGACTGTGCGCGACCTTCTCGACTATTAATTTTGGGCGACGATTATCTTGCTATCGTCACCCAGATCTGTTATGGTGGGCGTAGGGCATTAAATGCCCTTCTCCTTCGCCCTGCTCTCCGGCTACGCATCGGGAGGTCAGACGATATCTCACGTTCCCTTTCCGCAGCCTCCTTCAGCGAGATTACTTCCTCGCAGAAGGTAAGTCCAGCGCTCCAGTACCTTTCATCATCCAGCATTGCTTTGATCAATGCAGGGAGTGTAAGGTCGTTACCCACGGTTGCCGTTAGCAGACTCCTTTGATTAGCCCAAGCTGGGCAAGTCTCTAGCGTGTGCTGGGCCGTGTCTACATCACAGTCACAGTGATGACAAACAGTCGATGGCTCCCTACCAGCTATTTGGCATAGGTATTTGCCGAAACACCCATGTCCTGACAACATCTGAACTAGCCGGAAGGTAAGCTCTCCGTGTTTTCTCTCTATCCAATCTTCCAGCACGGGTTGAATTGCCTCAATTGTTTTAATTCCAGCTCTTGGGTTAGACAGCCGCTCCTTCCATCTTATCATTAGCGACTGCCTAGCTTGCTGCTTCCAAATCTCAGTCTGTTTTGTGGAAGACCTCTCACCACGAGTTCGGAGATCTATGCGCCAATTGTACATTGCCGCGTAAATCCCCGCCTCCATATCCCATGGTGGGGACCCCGCCAGTGCACAGGCCGCCTCAAAAGAAATGGTGCGATAGCCCCGAATAACAGCTATAGCCATCACCCTTTGAGGTTTTCTCAATAAGGCGATGGATCCATCCGTCAGAGCATCATACCAAATGGGGGCACCGTAAAGGGCCATTGATCGCACCACCCCCATATATAGGCGACGGCTACTCGATTTCGGGCCACCAAGGTTAGGCATCAGCCACCTAAGAGCAGTTGCCGCACTCAGTAATCGTGGAACAAGGCGTCTAAAGTGTTCTTCAAAGCGCCACCGGCAGTCCAGGACTAGACCTAAGTACTTAATAGCCGGCTTTAGTTCAATCTGTGTCCCACCTATTGTCAGATAAGTCCCTCGCGGTGGCGCTCGTCTTGGCCCATGAAAACATAACGCCTCCGTCTTGTTAATTGCCACCTGGAGTCCTAACATGTGGATCTTATCAATTACTCGTGCCGTTGCCTCGGTGGCAAGAGCAATCGCCTCCTGATATGTTTTCCCGCTAGCTGTTACCAGTGTGTCGTCCGCGTAGCATGTCACACCAACACCAGGTGGCAGTTCACCACGAAGAACCCAGTCGTAGCCGATATTCCACAGGAGAGGTCCGAGGACCGAGCCCTGTGGAATACCGCACGACATTGACCTTCGATGGCACTGGCCACCCTGAATAGGGTACGAGATAAATCTCTCCGACAGGTACCCATCAATTATCCGAGCAAGGTAGAGAGGGACGTTAAAGTACTTAAGTGCCTCTCTTATACAAGCCCAAGGCAACGTATTGAAAGCATTTGATATGTCTAATGACACCGCTAACAGTACCTCACCTTGAGTCACTGCTTCGTCAGATACAGCCTTCACGCAACGGATAGCATCAATCGTTGAACGTCCTGCTCTGAACCCGTACTGCTCATTTGACAGATCGGGGCCAACTTCTCTCAGATGTTTTACAAGACGACCGGCTATGACGCGTTCGAAAAGCTTGTCTGCTTCCTCGAGCATTACGATAGGGCGATAAGCTGAAGGGGAATCTGCAGGCCGCCCCTCCTTTTTTAGGAGAACAAGCCTGCCCGTCTTCCATATGGACGGAAAATGACCAGTAACAAGACAAGCATTCATTAGCCTCCGAAACCGATCACCCAAAGCATCCAGCGCAATTACCCAAGCCCGGCCAGGAATACCATCTGGTCCTGGAGCCTTGGTTTTAGAGCGCAACCTTAGAATTGCGGCGCTCAGCTCACTATCTGAAACTTCAGGTATATCTGCTTCTACCCTTAGTTCCACGTCAGTTGCTGCCACCATTTCTGGTGGTGTGAACTCAAAACAGCTTGGGAATAAAGCAGATACCACGTCATCTACAAGTTGCGTTGGGAGGCTCTCAGTCAGTGGAGGTGCCCATGGGCGCAACTTCCCTCTCACTGTCTTATAGGGGCGACCCCAAGGATCATAGCTAAGAATATCCAGGAGTTCTGCTTTGGCCTGTGCCTTTGCATTACTTATAGAAACCTGGAGAGACTTAACACACTGCCGATACTCTGCATAGAGCTGTTGCTCAACATCTCGATCCCTAATCCGACGTCGACGGTATCGTGTATACTCGCGTCTGACTTCAACACATCTAGCACGGATGCCAGCTATCTCCTGAGACCACCAATACACCCGACGTCGTGGAGGTAAGGATTTCGCACGGGCCATGCTGGCGTTGCATATGCATGTCATGGCATCCTTAAACCATTTTGCCTCATCCTCGACATTCACAGGTCCGTCAGGAGGTGACAACCAAGCCTGTACAATTGACGCCTCCACTAGCAAGTCTCTGTCCAGGCTTTTTAGCACCCAACGTGGGGATGCAGCAGATTGTCTACTCAAGACACTGGTTGTGCCTTGGGAAGTGGCGACCTCAAACCGGATATAGAGGTGATCCGATAGAGTTTCCACGTCTTCCAAGACTCTCCATCTACGAACACGGCGTGCGATCACAGGGGAAGCGAACGAAACATCCACGATTGAGCCACCATTATGACGCACGCACGTATTGATCGACCCTTGATTGAGTACCAGCAGCCCAGCCAACGATACCCACTCCTCCAAAACATCGCCTCGCGGATCTGTTACCGGAGAACCCCAGGCCCTCGATTTAGCATTTAAATCCCCCATCACAAGCACTGGACGGGGTAAGTTTTGCTCAATCAGAGTTCTCAGCCCATCCAAGAAAACCTCAAAATCTGCAAGGCTCGCGTTTGGGGAGAAATAGGTTCCAACCACCACTGTTTCTCTGCACTGTATTGCGGCATAGCCCCGACCCCTTGCAACAACAAAATGCGTTCCTACATTATTATTAGCAATAATGACTACCGAGCCATCAATATCCTGCACCCAGTTGTCTCGGGGAGAAACAAAATATGGCTCGGAAACCACTGCAAAGTCAATCAACCACTCTGCCATGCTTTGCAGAAGTAAATCTTGCGCGCGAGCAGAGTGGTTGAGGTTCGCCTGTAAAAAACGTAGATCCATCCTAAAATTAGGTTGTGATCATCGCCTCCTCTTCCCCTATAATGGGGTTATCTGCAACAGTCCTTTGAGAAGGTACATCTGGTTTAATTCCTCGTTTGGGTCTTGGTGGGGAGCATGTCTTGCTCCCCATCCGATGATCTGAAGGACGCTTGGCAGCTGCACAAAGTGAACATTTTGGAGCACTTGCACAGCACATAGCTGCCTTATGACCGGCACAACCACAGCGATAACATTCTTCACTGCGGTCCACCTCTGAAGTGCATTGAGCACGAACATGACCTTTTTGTAGGCAACGATAGCAGCGCATTGGTCTGGGCTGCAACAGCTTTACTTTTGCAGCCACCCAGCCCACCAAAAGTCGCCGATTATCTGCTAGTTTCTTTGCCGCTGAAACAGGACATCGAATCCAAACCATGCAAGTGCCTTGGAGATCACGTTTAAGCTCACCAGCCTTGACTTGATCCATCTGACAATTACCTTGCAGCGTAACCGCAGTTATCACCTCTTCTATTGTGACTGAATCATCAAGGCCCGACACACGAAGTTCAGCGCACTTTGTGGGCCTCACTACTTTGGCTGTTTCAGATCCAAAAATCTCTTTTAGTTTATGAGCCAGCGCATCCGCTTTTTCACCACTACTGGCACCCGGAATTTCAAGGATTCGAGCACCAGTAGCCGCTCGGCGGATGCGGAGAGCAGGAATTCCTGAGTCTTTCAGGTCTATCTTGCCCTTTGCTTCCGTCAACAGTTTTGCGTAATTCATACCCTTCTCCTCGGCCTCGGGCTGTAGCGTGATTACTACAGCTGCAGACCGGGGAGGGCGCAATTTCCTCAGAACTAGCTTCTGATTGTTCTGTCCCTGATTTCTTGCGCTTATGGGTGCGGTAGCCTTGTTCTTTGGGGCTGCCTTTTTCCTGCCACGTTTACGCTTCTCTACTTTTTGCCATGCTCCATCTTTAGACAGAGGTATTGGTTGAGCTGGCTGCCCATCCTGCACTGGGACCGACTTTAAAGTGGTCACTTTTCCCTTTTTTCCCTTCTTCCCAGCAGAGACACTCGATTTGGGAGAATCTTTCTGCACTACCGAAGTCGTGGGTATACCTGCGTTCTTCCGATCTGCGGCCAGAGGTGGACGAAGCCGCTTCTCAGGGAGAAGGCGTTCCTCTAAGCCTGCAAAGCGAGCGCTTACCATGCTACCTACTTCAAGCATGATAGAGCGAGTAATTTCTTCTGTCTGCCCAGCTGGAGGAATAGGGTCTTGTATGTCCATCATTGTAGGAGAGTTATTCTCCCGACACTTCAACAGCTCGTTGCGAATCTCTGCCATCTCCTTTCGAAGATCAGTCATCTCGCGCTGCAGGCGCGCATTATCTGCTTGAAGTTTCTTCGTCTCCTCGTTGGTGGTCCTTGAGAAAAGGGCCCCAGTAGCTGCCGTGATTGATGCTGCTGCTTCCTTAAGACCTTTTTGGAATGTGCCCTTAAGATTGCCCGATTTAGCTGCCACCTTCAATATGATGCCAACATCCTCAAGCACCCTCTGGTTCAGCGCATCAGCTGATCTCGTATCATTCTCATCCGTTCCTATACCAAGATTTGCTCTGACTGTTCGAGCAAGGACAATTTCTTCCTCTAACTCTAGGCGGTCCTCCTCCCGTCTTTGAATAAGGAACTCCTTCCTTCTTGATTCAGGCACCGGTGCCGGTTCCTTAAAAGTCCCAGACACTGACCCTTCACCATCACTTGACGACGCAGAGACAGAACCATTCGTGCGTTGTCTTTTCGTTCCCTTTCTTTCTTTCCACAATCGACCAGTATAAGAAGACTGGTCTACTACCGTCTGCAGACTCGAATCCGAATCAGAAGTCTGCCTAGCTCTCTCTTCTCTCTTCTTCTTACCTTTTATATTTTGGCAACTGTTGTCCCCCCCAGAATACGTGGGACTGAGCACCATATTGGCACCAAGGGATTCTCCAGCCTTGGTAAGGCTGGTACCCTCCTGGGGTAGTTTATTCTTTTCAGAGGCCATCACATAAATCCCTTATTTTTGTCGGGGGGTGGGACCCCCTTAGGCTAATTAATAATACCGCAGACCGTGGCCACGGACCCAGACACCCGAATCCGGCAGTAACCAGAAACACATGCCGAGATCCGCGCCCACGCACCACGATACTCCCATAGGCAAGCTCCTAACCTATTTGGGATCTCTCCTACTCACCTCCCGCTACCTCTCCTACTACCTCTCACCCACTGACGCCCTGATAGCCGAGATTAAGCCCCTCAGCAAATCTGTAGCTGGTGGTCTCGAGTCATACGTCCCTCAGTAGAGGGAGCGAAAACTCGAATCCACCTGACACAGCAAATCCCTTCGGTTGGCGCCGAACTATATATTGGGATTAGGACCACCATCTTGACCGAAACCGATCAACCCGACCGCTAGCATCACCGCTACTCAGCATATGGCTGAGACGCCGATCTAGCAACACCGACTCACATCGTCGCTACCCGGACTGTCCAGGACGCCGACTGAGTCTCCTCGTAAATCATCATCGCCGCTATATGGCATACAGCCAAGACGCCGACGAAGACCTCCTTCTTTGGGCGTAACTCCGTCCACCCTCCACGGGTAGCATAACCTTTTTTTTTTGCTTGCCCCACCACAGGGAGCTTAGTTCCTTCTCACTGTGTCCTCTGCTGTCATCAGAGGAACACGCGGAGGAACTTCAGCTGCCACGTCACGTCGGAACTTCGCCATCGGTCGACAACTAAACCCAAAAAGGCAAAACTGTCGACCGACACCCAGGGTGCACCACGAGGAGGTGTTCCGACCCGCACCCCAACCTAACGTAACCTAACCTAACCTAACCTAACCTAACCTAACCTAACCTAACCTTTTTTTTTTTTTTTTTTTTTTTATTTACCCAGGAAAATCCTTTATGGATACCAAATCGCCCGGGGGAGCCAGATGGTTATGTGGGAGTCACTGCCAGAAGGGCAGTATACCCACTAAAAACCTGGGGTGAGCAGTCCTCCGCCGAGAAGGGGCAAGATAGGGTCATGCTAGCAATCACTACCTTGCCCCGGCGGCCCGGATGAAAAACATCCAGGCCCCGGCACAGGAAGGGGTGGCCTGGCTCACCAAGGCCACCCCTCACACGTGTGGGGTCGTGCAAGCCGGCCGAAAGTCCCCCGACCTTCGGCCAGTGACCCCACTATGAGTGAGGGGGGAGGAGGCGGGCAAACCGCCTCCTCCTTCCCCCCGTACGTCTGCGCCGGATCGGGTCAGAAGAGGCGTCGTCCTCCCTGGCCCGCTCCGCGGTCTCTTTCTGCGTCATCACCTCTTCGCAGAAGGAGACCACTGCCCGCCACGATCTCTCACTGTCGAGCATGGCATTTACCACGCTCGGCAGAGAGAGATCCCGCCCTATGACCGCTGAAAGCGTGTGCCGCTGCGGGCTCCATGCGGCACACGCCCCCAGCGTGTGGAGCGCCGTATCCTCTGGCGCTCCACACTCGTGGCAGGCAGGGGTCGCCTCCCGTCTCGCGATTTGGTGCAGGTACTTACCGAAACATCCATGCCCGGAAAGCACCTGGCACCAATCGGAAGGTCAGCGACCCGAACCGCCGCCTCACCCACTTCCGAAGGACCGGCCTGACCGCATCCACCGTCCACTGTCCAGGGACCGGTGGGGCCAGGTCCTCCGTCCACCGCCGCAACAGGGCGCCCTGCGCCTGCCTCCGCATGCGTGTGACCTCCTCCCACGCTAGAGGCTCTCCTCGGGATCTCCTCGCCGCCACGAAGTGGTAAACTTAACCTAACCTAACCTAACCTAACCTAACCTAACCTAACCTAACCTAACCTAACCTAACCTAACCTAACCTAACCTAACCTAACCTTTTTTTTTTTTTTTTTTTTTTTTTTTTACCCAGGAAAATCCTTTATGGATACCTCTCGCCCGGGGGAGCGAGATGGTTATGTGGGAGTCACTGCCAGAAGGGCAGTATACCCACTAAAAACCTGGGGTGAGCAGTCCTCCGCCGAGATGGGGCAAGATAGGGTCATGCTAAGCAATCACTACCTTGCCCCGGCGGTAGGCCCGGATGAAAACATCCAGGCCCCGGCAAGGGAGGGGTGGCCTCGCTCACCAAGGCCACCCCTCACACGTGTGGGGTCGTGCAAGCCGGCCAAAAGTCCCCCGACCTTCGGCCAGTGACCCCACTATGAGTGAGGGTGGAGGAGGCGGGCAAACCGCCTCCTCCTTCCCCCCGTACGTCTGCGCCGGATCGGGTCAGAGGAGGCGTCGTCCTCCCTGGCCCGCTCCGCGGTCTCCTTCTGCGTCATCACCTCTTCGCAGAAGGAGACCACTGCCTGCCACGATCTCTCACTGTCGAGCATGGCATTTACCACGCTCGGCAGAGAGAGATCCCGCCCTATGACCGCTGAGAGCGTGTGCCGCTGCGGGCTCCATGCGGCACACGCCCCCAGCGTGTGGAGCGCCGTATCCTCTGGCGCTCCACACTCGTGGCAGGCAGGGGTCGCCTCCCGTCTCGCGATTTGGTGCAGGTACTTACCGAAACATCCATGCCCGGAAAGCACCTGCACCAATCGGAAGGTCAGCGACCCGAACCGCCGCCTCACCCACTTCCGAAGGACCGGCCTGACCGCATCCACCGTCCACTGTCCAGGGACCGGTGGAGCCAGGTCCTCCGTCCACCGCCGCAACAGGGCGCCCTGCGCCTGCCTCCGCATGCGTGTGACCTCCTCCCACGCTGGAGGCTCTCCTCGGGATCTCCTCGCCGCCACGAAGTGGTAAACTTCGGCGAGGATCTCCGCTTGGAGCTCCCAGGGGGGATCACCGGCCAGCACGCACGCCGCCGTCCAAGACACCGTCCGGTATCCACGGATTGCCCTCGTCGCTACAACCCGCTGCGGACGTCGCAGCAGGGTTTTGTTGCCGCGACTGAGGGCGTCCACCCAGACGGGTGCCCCATACATGGCCATACTCCGGATGACTCCGGAGTACAGCCGTCGGCAGTTGGCGCTTGGGCCGCCCACATTCGGCAGCAGCCTTCCCAAAGAGGCGGCAGCCCCCACTACTCTTGGGGCCAGCCCGGCAAAGTGGGCCCCAAAAGCCCACCTCCCGTCCAGGATGAGACCCAGATATTTCATCTGGGTCCCAACCCGGACTGGGACCCCGTCCAGTAACACCCGCGTACCTGGAGGGGGTCCCCCCCGAAGCCCATGAAACAGTAGGGCCTCGGTCTTGGAGAGGGCGACCTCCAGTCCGAGGGCGCGTATGCGGCCGACCACAAGTGTTGTGCCCACTACGGCCGACCGAACCACCTCCCCGAGGTCCCTTCCTTTTGCCACGACTAGGGTGTCATCCGCGTAGCACGCAACCCGCACACTTGCAGGAAGCGTGCCGCGAAGCACCCAGTCGTAGCCGACGTTCCACAGAAGCGGTCCCAACACCGACCCCTGCGGAACACCACACGAGACACGACGGCGCCTCAAACCGTCGCGTCCTTGCACCAGGACCTCGCGGTCCTCTAAGTAGTTGGCGATCAGCCTCCGCAGATACAGGGGCACTCCATGATAACGGAGCGCCTCCTGTATCGTTGCGTGCGGGAGGCTGTTAAAGGCGTTGGCTATGTCGAGCGAGATAGCCAACGCCCTTTCCCCCTCATGGACCGCTGCCTGCGTCCACCCCTTAAGCCAGAGCAGGGCGTCCATTGTGGACCGTCCCGCCCTGAAACCGTACTGGGCCTCAGACAGCCCAGGCCCAGTCCCCTCTAGATGCCGGATGACACGGGAAGCCACCACTCTCTCAAGCAGCTTACCCGTGTCATCCAGCAGCACAATTGGCCTGTATGCGGAAGGCGAGTCGACAGGACGTCCCTCCTTCCGCAACAGGCACAACCTACCCTCTTTCCACAGCTTCGGGAATCGCCCAGACGTGAGGCACGCGCTGAACAATTCCCGAAGCCGATCACCCATCTCCCTAAGGGCGATTCCCAACACCTGGCCCGGAATCCCATCCGGGCCAGGCGCCGTCCTCCTGCCCCGCAGGCGGCGGACTGCAACCTCCATCTCCGCCTCCGAAACAGGCGGGATGGAGGCCCCGTCAAACTCCTCGACGACGAGGGAGACGGCCATCGTTGGAGGGGTGTGGTTAGGGTCTCTGTCGGGGAAGAGCCCCCCCAACACCTTGTCCAGGAGACTGGGATCCATAGACTCCGCAACCGGGGGCGTCTGGTGCCGGAACTTATTCCGGGCAGCCTTATACGGACGCCCCCACGGATCCCTGTCGAGGCTCGCCAGGGCTTCGCCATAAGCCTGCGACTTGGCCATGGCAATCGCCAGCTGCAGTCCTCGCTTAGCGACGCGGTACGCCTCGTACAGCCGGCGCTCTGCCTCCAACTCGACGGCTGGCATCTGGTCGTCGGTCCGGCCGTGACGCCGTCTTCTGCAACGGCCATAAGGCCGCCGTGCAGCCGCGCAGGCAGCCCAGAGCTCCGCGATGTCCGTGCTCCACCAGTAGACCTCGCGGCGGTGAGAGTGGCGTCGGGACCTCGGCATGGCCGTGTCGCACACGGCCGTCACCGCCTCGCGGAAGCAGCAGGCCGCTTCGTCCACCTCTGGGCGCGTGGGAGCAGCACACCACGATTGGACAATCGCCGCCTCCCTTGCCAATTCCGTGTCGAGGCGGCTGACGGTCCAGCGCGGGAATGAAGCCGCCACACGCTGTGGCCCTCCTTGGTTGTGGGAGGTGGAAATCTCGAACCTAACATATTTGTGGTCCGAGAGAGTCTCCACCTCCGACAACACCCTCCAGGCCCGCACACGTGCGGCGACGGACGGGGTGGCGAACGATAGATCCACCACGGACCCCCCGTTGTGTCGCACGCACGTGTGGACCGACCCCACATTGAGCAGGGTCAGTCCTGTGGCAACCGCCCACTCCCTGACTATCTCCCCGCGAGAGTCAGTGGAGGGGTTGCCCCAATCCCGGGCCTTGGCGTTCAGGTCCCCGAGAAGGAGAACCTGACGTGGCGCCTGTCTCCCAACCGCAGCGGCTAGGAGGTCCACAAAGACTTCCAGCTCCGCTGCGGTCTTGTTGGGGGAGAAGTATGTGCCCACGACTGCATACTCTCCCCATTTTGCCACCACGTACCCTGAACCCCTCTCTTCAACTGAGAGGGGCAGGCCGCCGCCGCCGGATCGCCCAACTATGGCAACGGAGCCGTCCAAATCCCCAGCCCAACAGGGATGGGAAGCAGGAACATAATACGGCTCCGCCGCTACCGCCACGTCTATTTTCCACTGCGCCAGAGCCTGCATGAGCAGGTCTTGGGCCTGGGCGCAGTGGTTTAGATTCGTCTGTAGGAAGTTGTGATGTCTAAACTGATCCATATTTTATTCAGACATCACAACCTCCTCACTTGTCGCTTGGCTTACGACCTCCGGGGCGGCTTGGCTTGCTGCCACAGGGTTGGCCTGGGTCCTGGTGGCCTTACCCTTCATCTTTGGGGGGATACAGCTGCGTCCCCCCATCACATGCCCGGAGGGCCTGCCCGACTCCGCGCATATCGCGCAGCGTGGGCTTGACCTTCCGCAGTTGGCTGCCCTGTGTCCAGCGCCTCCGCATCGGAAGCAAAGGTTACCCCTATCAGCTGACGCGGGACACTGCGGGCGCGTGTGTCCGAGTCCCATACACCTGAAACAGCGCATGGGACGCGCCTCCAAAGCCACCACTCGCACCGAGCTCCACCCAATCAGTAGCCTACCCTTTTTCGACAGCACTTTGGCCGTCGCAATTGGGCAGGAAACTATGGCGGAGCCAGTGCCGCCAAAGCCAGGGCGAATCTCCCCAGCTTTGACCAGACCCACATCGCACCCGGTGGCCTTTGCTACCGCCGTAGCCACACTCTCTTTCGTGGCCGTATCATCCAAGCCCGAAACCCTGACATCAACGGATTTCACGGGCCTGGTGATATTGGCCACGTCGGATAGAACCCCGCGAAGTTTCTCCGCGAGGTTATCCGCCTTCTCACTGTTTTGGGAGCCAGAAATCTCCAGAATCCTGGCTCCCGTGGCCGTCTGGCGGAAGCGGAGTCGGTCGATCCCCAGCTCCTGCAGATCGACCTTCTCCTGTGCCGTCTGGAGGATGGTGCTGTACGTGATCCCCTGTTCCGCGGCTCCTGGCTGCAACGACAGCACGACAGCCGCGGTCTTGGGGGATCTCAGCACTTTCCTAGGCTTGGTGGCAGCAGCCTTCGTCGCTGGAGAAGCAGCGTGGGTTCCAGCCGCGGGGATGGAGGCGGAGGACTTCCCCTTCCCCTTCCCTTTCCCCTTGCCCTTCCTCACCACCGTGGTCCACGGTTCCTCTTGAGGAACCAAGGGGTGAGCAGTTTTTGTGGCACTTTGGGTCTGCCCTTTGTTGGAAGGGCCCGCAACTGGTGCCAACGATGGGCTGGCAGTCTTTTTGGGGCCTTTGGTCGGCGCAGGCATTGGCTTGGGTGGTACGGTAGCCATCTCCGCTATTTTAGCATCTGCCCTAAGCGGCGGGCGGACCGTCGTGGCTGGCAGAAGACGGTCTTCAATTCCCGCAAGACGGGCATTCATCATCTGCCCGAGCGTGCAGGTCAAGGACCGCTTGAGTTCCTCTACAAGCTCCGCCCCAATCAGGGTCGCGGGTGGCGTACGCGTCCCTGAGATGGCGGCTGCAGCAGCGGTAGAAGCCGTGGCTGCTTCAGATTTTGCCTCAGAGAAACCGCGCCGCAGCGCCTTCACCTCCGCCTTGCGCGACTCAACCTCAAGTTTGAGGCGGCTATTTTCCGCCCTTAGCCGCCTCGTCTCCTCTGCTTCGCTCCTGCTGGCAAGAGCATCGACGACCTCTCTAAGCGCCGATGCGGACCTTTTCAGGCGTCCGGCGAATTCGCCTTTGAGGTTGCCAGACCTTTTGACAACGTCCAAAATAGAGGCAAGATCTTTGCCCGCATGGGCCCTCAATTCTTGAGCGTTCAGTGCACTCACATCATTCACCATCACGACGACATCAGACTCAGAGCCGGCGTCATCCAGGCAGGTGACCGCAGCGGCTAGCTCCTTTCTGAAGGTCCTGTTTCGCAGAACCTCCTCCAGTTCTCCGTCTGTAGACACAGGACGCGGCTTTAAGAACTCTTCCTTCCTAGAAGGGCCCGCCTTGGTCTTCCCCCTCCCTCTTCTCGCCGTATTAACTTTGGCGGCCGCAGTCCCCTCGGCCTCCGTGTCAGATTCAAATCCAGGCACGAAAGTCGTAGAGGAAGGCCGCTTCCGACGAATACGCTCAGCCCGTTCAATCGCGACACTGCACCCAGCCTCCATTTCTGGAGCGGAAACAGAGTCGCAATTGACGTCATCATCTACAACAACATCATTAGTTGTGTCCGAGAGGTGGCCCTGAGAAGGGCCTTTTATAAACCTCCCAGACGAGTTTCTCAACGGCTTAGACATTCTAAGTACTCTCGACTCGCAACCAAGTATCAACCTAACCTAACCTAACCTAACCTAACCTAACCTAACCTAACCTAACCTAACCTAACCTAACCCAACCGTTCCGCTCCAACCGCCACCGAGAGCGCACCTAAAAGCACGTGGCTCCGCGCTTCAAAAATACGAAAAAGCGGTAAAAAGTGCTCCGATTTACTAGTGCTATATATCAAATTGTGCGTATCCACGAGTGCTACAAGGAGGTGAAAGAATTTTGGAAATCACACCACAATTCACGAAGTTATTAGTGAAAAAGTGTATTTTGTGGAAAATTTACATCTTTGAAGTGAAACGCTGCTTCATTAGTCGCGGTGACAACCCTTTTTGAATTGACCAAAGGGTGCGCGTCTGTGAACAGCACATTTTGGTTGAGTCCGGGATTTTTCCCGTTTGTACTCACCGAGATATTCACAAAAAACCCAAAACCACGTGGCCACGTGGTCGGACTTCTGGACAAGTTTGAGAAGAACTGACGATAAGGAATTGTGCGCCTTTCCGAGCCCTTTCATTGGACACCTCGAACTCTGAAGTCGGACCATTCACAGCTGAGTTTTGATTTTTTGAAAATTTTGCTAAATTTTGAAAATTTTTATCTCGAGATTAAGATCGGCGACACCCCTTTTTTAAAATATTTTTGGATAGATATTAATTTAAACTAATTTTCATAAATTTTCTAGATTTTTCCCATTCTTAGTTTTTTATTGTTTTTCTACACTTAATTTTTTTTAAATTTTTTTCGGCCAAATTTAAATTTTTTATTTATTTTTTCTAAATTCATCTGTATCTCGAAAACGGTGCATTTTAGACCATTTTTCACAGCGGCTTCAACATACGTAGTATGCTGAAGGACCTCAAGAAATATTCAAATTTTGATTTTTGCACCTTTTTTGAATTTCGAAAAATTTTCAAAAAATCGCAAATATCTCTAAAACGGTGCGTTTTAGCTAAATTTTGAGAGCGGCTTGAACATACGTAGTATGCTCAAGACCCGCAAAATTTTTTAATATAGTCAAATTGACATGAAAAAATTTTTTGAAAAGTTTTCCAAAATTTTTTGATATTCAAAAACTTTATTTTAGTTATATATTGACTAGCATTGACTTACCGAGTGCATTGCGCTACTTTAGACAACATAAAAACAAGCAAAATTTTGCACTTAAAAAATTTTGCGAAAATTTTATCGATTAAAATTGAATACCCATACGTTTGTGTTCTACCAGAAACTGTAAATCCTTATTGTTTACTAAAATTGAGACGAAAATTGTAAGACTTTAACATTTTTTCTTAGCTACACATTGTAACATTACTCTGGACAATTCACTGATGCGTGTTGAGCACTCTCGACTGTCACACGTTGACATCGACCAATTCCTCGTGGAAAATTAAGCTGCGCTTATTTTATTTTATCTCATTGTTTATATTGCATTTGTTATATTGTTTATATTTTATATTTTGTTCTGTCTTATTTTCTTTGTTTTACCGATTTTTACAACTTTTACAAATTTATAACTTCTTGTAATTGACACGACCCCCAACTGACAATGTTCGCTGCAACTCGTACGCCAATAAAAAAGTCCCACGACGCGACCGAACAGGCAGAGCCTGTCCATTCTAAGGTCAGGACTAGTATTGGGGAATGGGAGACCGGTCGGATATCCCCAGCTCTTGATAAGACTGTGACGATTCCACCTAATACCAAACCAAATACAGTGTCACAGAAAATAAATACAGACCAAGCTCCAGTCCCAGTCCCAGGGACCTCAAAAGCAACTCCACCAAAAACCTATAAAATCAGTAGAGTTGCTGAGGGAAGGGCTGCCCTTAACAAGGGTAAGATCAACCTCAGCAGCTCCAAGACCATGAAGACTGAGAAAAAGGAAGCTGCAATTGAGGCGCTCGACACACTTTTTCGACTCCTCAAAGAATCGGAGGCTGAACGGACTGGAAAGGGGCAAGCCAGGGTACAGAATCCACCTACGGAGGAAATTCCCAGGTCTTCTCCTTCCCTTTCGGTTGGGTCCTCTGCTATCCAAGAGGAGCTGTGTGCGATGCTGCAAGAGCAAAATCGCCTAATCAAGGAAAATTGCACAGCTATGGAAGATCTGAGAGAGGACCTGGAAAATCATCGGAAAGCCTTGGAGAAGACTACCTATGCGAGTGTAGCGGCCGGTAGCAGCGCGAAGAAATTCGCGCAGCAGACGGCACTGCACTCGGTGGTGGTCACCTCCAAGGATGATACTGAAAGTGGTGAGGAGGTGCTTGAGAGAATCAGAAAGGCGGTAAATGCAACGGAAGGAGATGTCACTGTAGATAAGATACGCAAGGCTAAAGACAGAAAAGTAATCGTTGGCTGCAAAAACGTGGAAGAGATGAGACGAGTTAAGGAAAAAATTAACGAAAAAGGAAACCACCTCAATGCAGAGGAAATTAAAAACAAGGATCCCCTTATCGTCCTTTATGGTGTCCTCCAGCATAACACTGATGAGGGCATCGTAAAGGCGATTAGGGCACAAAATAAAGAGCTGCTACGTGACCTAAGAAGTGAGGACGACCGGATCGAAATACGATTCCGACGCAAAGCAAGGAACCCCATCACGGCACACGTGGTCGCTAGGGTATCACCCATTGTATGGCGAAGGCTTACCGACGCAGGGGCTGTACGCATTGATCTGCAGAGGATAGCCGTGGCCGACCAGTCCCCCCTTATACAGTGTTCGCGATGCCTGGGATACGGACACGGCCGGAAGTTCTGCCGCGATACAATAGATGTGTGCAGCCACTGCGGCGGTCAGCATCATCGGGCAAATTGCCCAGAGTGGCTAGCAGATGCGCCCCCGAGTTGCGTGAACTGTGTTAAGGCTAAGGCAGCAAAAGTAGACCACAATTCTTTCAGTGATGTATGCCCAGTTAGACGAAAATGGGACACGCTAGCCAGATCAGCTGTGGCATACTGCTAAAGGCAGCCACTACAAGATACTCCAAGCCAATCTTCAAAGGAAGAAATTAGCTACCCCCGAGATCCTGATAGAAGCTAAACAGAGGAAAGCTGCAGTTGCGCTCCTCCAAGAGCCTTATGTGGGGGGGGCCAAAAGTATGAAGAACTACCAGGGCGTAAGGGTCTTCCAGAGTACTGCATTAGGAGAAGGGACTGTAAAAGCGGCTATTGTCATCTTTGACAATAGCCTCGACGTCGTACAGTACCCGAAACTCACCACAAATAACATCGTTGTGGTGGGGATCCAAACCAGTGCCTGGAAGATCACGCTGGTATCATACTATTTTGAGCCGGACCAACCCATTGAGCCATACTTGGAGCATATTTCTATGATCACCCGAAAAACGGGGTCTCGGAGGTTGTTACTCGGAGGCGACGCAAACGCGAAGAATACATGGTGGGGCAGCCTTAAAATTGACCAAAGAGGCACAGACATGGCCGGAACCCTGGATGAATTAGATCTACAAGTACTCAACACTGGCACCATTCCAACTTTCGACACGATTAGGGGAGGCCAAAGATACCATAGTTTTGTGGACGTGACGGCCTGCTCCTCGGACATGTTGAATCTGGTGGATGACTGGATGGTAGATGAAAGTCTCACGAGCTCGGACCACAACGGAATCACCTTCAACTTATTATTGGAAAAGTCTACAGGAATTAAAATTATAAGAACAACGCGAATCTACAACACTTCAAAAGCAAATTGGGAAGAGTTTCATCAGAAACTCAGTCAATTAAAGCTTAGTAACAAATTAACATTAGAAAACCTTAGAGACATAGACAACAACGAAAACTTAGAAACAGCAATAGTCAATTTTACAAAAATTATAATAACAGCGTGTAACAAATCTATCCCAAAAAAGAAAAGCGAAGGTTTGTTGGCGATTCCGTGGTGGTCCAAAAAGCTTGAGCAGATGAAGAAGAGCGTCACCACCAGAAAAAACAGGATCCGATGTGCTGCTCCAATCCGAAGGGCGAAGGTCGTCGCTGAGTATCTACAAAAGAAGGCGGAATATGAGTTAGAAGAACAAAGGGCACAGGTCGAAAGTTGGAAGGAGTTCTGCGGAAAACAAGACAAAGAAGGAGTATGGGACGGTATTTACAGGGTCTTAGGCAGAACAAAAAGTAGAGGAGAGGACATGCCTCTGGAAGTAAATGGAAAAATACTGGACGCAGAAAATTCAGCAAAACTGCTTGCAAACACCTTTTACCCAGAGGACTCAGCCGAAGAGGACAATGTTGAACACCGACTGACAAGAGAGCAAGCGGAGAGAGTGAACGATGGAGATCAAGGTGAAACTTGCGACCCACCGTTCACGCAGACCGAGCTCCTCTTAGCGGTCGATGCGTTCAACCATAAAAAAGCTCCTGGCGAAGATGGCCTGACCGCGGATATCTGTGCCCGCGTAATTAAAAGTGACCCTGACTTATTCCTGGCTCTCATAAATAAATGCCTTGAATGCCATTACTATCCGAAAATATGGAAGATAGCCACGGTAGTAATACTGAAAAAACCGGGGAAAGAAAAATATACCGCTCCAAAATCGTACAGACCGATAGGACTCCTACCAGTGTTGGGGAAAATTTATGAAAAAATGCTCGTGTCACGCTTAAAGTATCATCTGATACCTCGAATTAGCCCTCGCCAATACGGTTTTACGCCACAGAAGAGCGCCGAAGACTCCCTCTATACCCTAATGAAATACATAAAATCTAAACTAGACCAAAAGAAAATTGTCACTTTGGTATCATTGGATATAGAGGGGGCCTTCGATAGCGCCTGGTGGCCAATCATTAGGATTCGTCTGGCAGAAGAGGAGTGCTCAATAAATCTGAGGAGAACTCTGGACAACTATCTAAGTGACAGAAAGGTAAAGGTACGATACGCTGGCAAAGAGTACGTAAAAGCCAATAATAAAGGGTGCGTGCAGGGTTCCATCGCAGGGCCAATCCTGTGGAACCTGATCCTCGACCCATTATTAAAAACACTAGACACGAGAGGAGAATATATTCAGGCGTTTGCTGACGATGTTGTCCTAGTGTTTGATGGAGATACTGCCTCAGCCATACAAGATCGCACCAATGCCGTTCTCGAGTATGTGAGGGCGTGGGGTGTCAAAAACAAATTAAAATTCGCACCGCACAAAACAAGTGCAATGGTTGTTACACGAAAACTGAAATATGACACACCACGCCTAAACATGGGCGGGATCGACATTGGCACATCAAATGAGATCAAAATACTGGGACTAACAATCGACAGCAAACTCACCTTCAACTCACACGTAGCGAATGTCTGTCGCAAGGCAATAAATTTCTTTAAGCAGCTATGTAGAGCAGCAAAAGTACACTGGGGCTTACACCCTGAAGTTATTAGGTCCATCTACACGGCGGTTGTGGAGCCAACAGTCATGCATGCTGCGAGCGCGTGGGCACCTGCCACAAACAAACAAATAGTTAAAAAACAATTAGACGCACTACAAAGAGGTTTTGCACAAAAAATAACAAAATCATATCGAACGGTATCACTCAGCTCGGCACTACTGCTTGCCGGACTGCTTCCCCTGGATATCAGGATAAGAGAAGCGGCTCTATTTTATGAAGTAAGGAAGGGATACACCCAGCAAGTAGTAGGAGACAGGGATATCGAGAGACCCATTACTTTTAGTGAAAACGTACACCCAGCCAAACTGACAAGGATAAAATACACTTGCCTGGGGGACGATGCAGCACTCCAACAACATACCCACAATGGCCTGAATATTTATACTGACGGCAGCAAGCTAGAGGGGAAAATCGGCGCGGCATTGTCCCTATGGGACAATGACGAAGAGGTGAGTACCCGAAAGCTTAAATTGGATAAGTGCTGCACCGTGTTCCAGGCGGAACTATTGGCGCTGTCAGAGGCCACCAGCTTGGCACTTCGTAGCAAATCATCGCGCTGCAATATATACTGTGACTCTAGGTCTGCTCTCGAGACAGTAGCAAACAACGTTTCCCTCCATCCCCTGGCTGTAAAAACCAGAATTAATATAAGTACAATTAATGAAAACGGAAAGGTCCTAGAATTGTACTGGATTAAAGCACATGCAGGATTGGAGGGAAACGAGAGAGCAGACGAACTAGCAAAGAGCGCAGCATTACGCTTAAAAACAAAAGCAAACTACGACAAGTGCCCGGTTTCATTCGTCAAGCGACAAATCCGTTTGGAATCGCTTGGCGAATGGAACCGACGCTACAAAACCGGGGAAACAGCATCAACAACAAAGGTATTTTTCCCTGACGCGATTGCAGCATATCCTCTCGTTAAAAAAATAGAACCTGAGCAAATTGTAACACAATTTATGACAGGCCATGGTGGATTCTCCTCGTACCTGCATCGTTTTGGGTGCAAGGAGAATCCAGCATGCACTTGTGATCCCAGTGTCGAGGAGAGTGCCCTTCACGTCATCGTGGAATGTCCTATATATGGAAGGCAAAGATTTGATTGTGCGCAAGAAGTAGATATGGATATAAGTATAGTAAATATAAGTAAAATAATGAGCAATGTAGAAACTAGATTAAGATTTATAGAATATTGCAAACTAGTTATAAGTAAAGTTGTCATGAAAAATAAAAAATAACATGTAACAATATAATACACCCACATATATTTAAATATATATAGTCGGTGCATATGTTAAAAAGTAGTAATAAGAAGTATACCTGTAAGCATAGTTTGTAACAATAGAAAAATCAAAATGTGTACGTTCTTTCGACGGTGTTAAACCCTTAATTTAGAAATATAAAATAAAATACATAGCTAGCGTAGTATAGGGAAGGCAGTATTGGCATCCCACCAATAAAAGCATGAAAGAATGATGGACAAAAGAAAGAATTGTATGAAGCATGAAAGGTCATCGGTAGCAGCGAGAATGCGAGAACTTGTATGAATCTGAAGCCTAGCTAGACAAAAACTCCAACCTCGTTGGAGGGTCAGAAAAAAAAAAAAAAAAAAAAAAAAAAAAAAAAAACCTAACCTAACCTAACCTAACCTAACCTAACCTAACCTAACCTAACCTTACCTAACCTAACCTAACCTAACCTAACCTAACCCAGTACACGTCGAAACACGACCGAAATAACATCAGCTCCGCGGAAAAAAATCCTAAAAATAGGTTTTTTTTGAGCTACGCGTCTAAAAGTGATTCTGTGGTCTAAACAAGTGTGTGACTCGCCAGGATTCGTGTGCGCAAGTCTGTGTAACCAAGGGTTCAGGAGCAGGAAGGCGAAGACTTTGACCCTCAATAGAGCCAAGCAAAACAGTGAGTCCAAAAAGCCGTTTTAATATCCACGCAGTCGTCATAAAGATCTGTCTGGAGAAGAAAAAAATTCCAAGATCCGATCACGGGAACCTGAGATATTAACTGAAAAAGCAGTGACAAAACCACGCGGTCACCACGTGCTCGCATGTGCTTCAAAAAGCGAGGTTAGTATCACAAACAACATCGGACCACCGTGACGACTTCGAAGACGGCCCTAAGACTGCTCAACGCATTGGCAGAGCAGCTGAGGACTTCGCCCTCCTGAAGAATTACCATCATCAGGTAACCTCGAGGGATCTCCTTAACCGCTCCTCCTAGACCCACCGTGTTTGGGTTCGCCTGAACCGGGATCACCAGCCCTCTTTACACCCCTCCTCTTCACAGCCATCCGCACCCCCTCGACACCCCCCCCCACCCTGCCCCCGCGCGTTGGAAGCCAATAGGTCGAGTCGATCGACCTGACCTACCCCAACACCCAACCTCTCTATCCGACCAAGCTCCCCGCACCCCCTACGCCTTACCCCACCGCACCCCTTCACTCCACAGCAACCCCCCTGACCCGTCGACCCCCCGACCCCCAACCCCCCGACCCCCCCAACCCCCCCCAACCCCCAACCCCCCTATATGGTATATGGCGAAAAAAGGCTTGTCTACAGACTACATTCCACCTGGAAGGGAACTGGAGAAAAATGTGAGCTACCTCGACCAACCTCACCCCTCGACACTCGAAACAACTGAGTACGAGCTCCTAGAGGACATGAACCAGGAAACCCTGAACTCCCACCAAATTACCGGTCCACAAATCTACACGGACGGTAGCAAAATTGAGGGAAAAGTTGGCGCAGCCCTCACATGGTGGGAGGATGGCCAGGAATCATGTTTCTCAACCTTCAGTCTGGACCCCTCATGCACAGTATTCCAGTCGGAACTCTATGCACTCTTCAGGGCGGTACAATCGGCGAAATCCAGCAAGGCCAAAACAGTTAACATCCTAAGCGACTCAAGATCGTCGCTCGACTTGCTGGCAAACCCCAGATTGACCCATCCCCTGACCCGAACCGCCGCCTCACCCACTTCCGAAGGACCGGCCTGACCGCATCCACCGTCCACTGTCCAGGGACCGGTGGAGCCAGGTCCTCCGTCCATCGCCGCAACAGGGCGCCCTGCGCCTGCCTCCGCATGCGTGTGACCTCCTCCCACGCTGGAGGCTCTCCTCGGGATCTCCTCGCCGCCACGAAGTGGTAAACTTCGGCGAGGATCTCCGCTTGGAGCTCCCAGGGGGGATCACCGGCCAGCACGCACGCCGCCGTCCAAGACACCGTCCGGTATCCACGGATTGCCCTCGTCGCTACAACCCGCTGCGGACGTCGCAGTAGGGTTTTGTTGCCGCGACTGAGGGCGTCCACCCAGACGGGTGCCCCATACATGGCCATACTCCGGATGACTCCGGAGTACAGCCGTCGGCAGTTGGCGCTTGGGCCGCCCACATTCGGCAGCAGCCTTCCCAAAGAGGCGGCAGCCCCCACTACTCTTGGGGCCAGCCCGGCAAAGTGGGCCCCAAAAGCCCACCTCCCGTCCAGGATGAGACCCAGATATTTCATCTGGATCCCAACCCGGACTGGGACCCCGTCCAGTACCACCCGCGTACCTGGAGGGGGTCCCCCCCGAGGCCCATGAAACAGTAGGGCCTCGGTCTTGGAGAGGGCGACCTCCAGCCCGAGGGCGCGTATGCGGCCGACCACAAGTGTTGTGCCCACTACGGCCGACCGAACCACCTCCCCGAGGTCCCTTCCCTTGGCCACGACTAGGGTGTCATCCGCGTAGCACGCAACCCGCACACTTGCAGGAAGCGTGCCGCGAAGCACCCAGTCGTAGCCGACGTTCCACAGAAGCGGTCCCAACACCGACCCCTGCGGAACACCACACGAGACACGACGGCGCCTCAAACCGTCGCGTCCTTGCACCAGGACCTCGCGGTCCTCTAAGTAGTTGGCGATCAGCCTCCGCAGATACAGGGGCATTCCATGATAACGGAGCGCCTCCTGTATCGTTGCGTGCGGGAGGCTGTTAAAGGCGTTGGCTATGTCGAGCGAGATAGCCAACGCCCTTTCCCCCTCATGGACCGCTGCCTGCGTCCACCCCTTAAGCCAGAGCAGGGCGTCCATTGTGGACCGTCCCGCCCTGAAACCGTACTGGGCCTCAGACAGCCCAGGCCCAGTCCCCTCTAGATGCCGGATGACACGGGAAGCCACCACTCTCTCAAGCAGCTTACCCGTGTCATCCAGCAGCACAATTGGCCTGTATGCGGAAGGCGAGTCGACAGGACGTCCCTCCTTCCGCAACAGGCACAACCTACCCTCTTTCCACAGCTTCGGGAATCGCCCAGACGTGAGGCACGCGCTGAACAATTCCCGAAGCCGATCACCCATCTCCCTAAGGGCGATTCCCAACACCTGGCCCGGAATCCCATCCGGGCCAGGCGCCGTCCTCCTGCCCCGCAGGCGGCGGACTGCAACCTCCATCTCCGCCTCCGAAACAGGCGGGATGGAGGCCCCGTCAAACTCCTCGACGACGAGGGAGACGGCCATCGTTGGAGGGGTGTGGTTAGGGTCTCTGTCGGGGAAGAGCCCCCCCAACACCTTGTCCAGGAGACTGGGATCCATGGACTCCGCAACCGGGGGCGTCTGGTGCCGGAACTTATTCCGGGCAGCCTTATACGGACGCCCCCACGGATCCCTGTCGAGGCTCGCCAGGGCTTCGCCATAAGCCTGCGACTTGGCCATGGCAATCGCCAGCTGCAGTCCTCGCTTAGCGACGCGGTACGCCTCGTACAGCCGGCGCTCTGCCTCCAACTCGACGGCTGGCATCTGGTCGTCGGTCCGGCCGTGACGCCGTCTTCTGCAACGGCCATAAGGCCGCCGTGCCGCCGCGCAGGCAGCCCAGAGCTCCGCGATGTCCGTGCTCCACCAGTAGACCTCGCAGCGGTGAGAGTGGTGTCGGGACCTCGGCATGGCCGTGTCGCACACGGCCGTCACCGCCTCGCGGAAGCAGCAGGCCGCTTCGTCCACCTCTGGGCGCGTGGGAGCAGCACACCACGATTGGACAATCGCCGCCTCCCTTGCCAATTCCGTGTCGAGGCGGCTGACGGCCCAGCGCGGGAATGAAGCCGCCACACGCCGTGGCCCTCCTTGGTTGTGGGAGGTGGAAATCTCGAACCTAACATATTTGTGGTCCGAGAGAGTCTCCACCTCCGACAACACCCTCCAGGCCCGTACACGTGCGGCGACGGACGGGGTGGCGAACGATAGATCCACCACGGACCCCCCGTTGTGTCGCACGCACGTGTGGACCGACCCCACATTGAGCAGGGTCAGTCCTGTGGCAACCGCCCACTCCCTGACTATCTCCCCGCGAGAGTCAGTGGAGGGGTTGCCCCAATCCCGGGCCTTGGCGTTCAGGTCCCCGAGAAGGAGGACCTGACGTGGCGCCTGTCTCCGAACGGCAGCGGCTAGGAGGTCCACAAAGACCGCCAGCTCCGCTGCGGTCTTGTTGGGGGAGAAGTATGTGCCCACGACTGCATACTCTCCCCATTTTCCCACCACGTACCCTGAACCCCTCTCTTCAACTGAGAGGGGCAGGCCGCCGCCGCCGGATCGCCCAACTATGGCAACGGAGCCGTCCAAATCCCCAGCCCAACAGGGATGGGAAGCAGGAACATAATACGGCTCCGCCGCTACCGCCACGTCTATTTTCCACTGCGCCAGAGCCTGCATGAGCAGGTCTTGGGCCTGGGCGCAGTGGTTTAGATTCGTCTGTAGGAAGTTGTGATGTCTAAACTGATCCATATTTTATTCAGACATCACAACCTCCTCACTTGACGCTTGGCTTACGACCTCCGGGGCGGCTTGGCTTGCTGCCACAGGGTTGGCCTGGGTCCTGGTAGCCTTACCCTTCGTCTTTGGGGGGATACAGCTGCGTCCCCCCATCACATGCCCGGAGGGCCTGCCCGACTCCGCGCATATCGCGCAGCGTGGGCTTGACCTTCCGCAGTTGGCTGCCCTGTGTCCAGCGCCTCCGCATCGGAAGCAAAGGTCACCCCTATCAGCTGACGCGGGACACTGCGGGCGCGTGTGTCCGAGTCCCATACACCTGAAACAGCGCATGGGACGCGCCTCCAAAGCCACCACTCGCACCGAGCTCCACCCAATCAGTAGCCTACCCTTTTGCGACAGCACTTTGGCCGTCGCAATTGGGCAGGAAACTATGGCGGAGCCAGTGCCGCCAAAGCCAGGGCGAATCTCCCCAGCTTTGACTAGACCCACATCGCACCCGGTGGCCTTTGCTACCGCCGTAGCCACACTCTCTTTCGTGGCCGTATCATCCAAGCCCGAAACCCTGACATCAACGGATTTCACGGGCCTGGTGATATTGGCCACGTCGGATAGAACCCCGCGAAGTTTCTCCGCGAGGTTATCCGCCTTCTCACTGTTTTGGGAGCCAGAAATCTCCAGAATCCTGGCTCCCGTGGCCGTCTGGCGGAAGCGGAGTCGGTCGATCCCCAGCTCCTGCAGGTCGACCTTCTCCTGTGCCGTCTGAAGGATGGTGCTGTACGTGATCCCCCGTTCCGCGGCTCCTGGCTGCAACGACAGCACGACAGCCGCGGTCTTGGGGGATCTCAGCACCTTCCTAGGCTTGGTGGCAGCAGCTTTCGTCGCTGGAGAAGCAGCGTGGGTTCCAGCCGCGGGGATGGAGGCGGAGGACTTCCCCTTCCCCTTCCCTTTCCCCTTGCCCTTCCTCACCACCGTGGTCCACGGTTCCTCTTGAGGAACCAAGGGGTGTGCAGTTTTTGTGGCACTTTGGGTCTGCCCTTTGTTGGAAGGGCCCGCAACTGGTGCCAACGATGGGCTGGCAGTCTTTTTGGGGCCTTTGGTCGGCGCAGGCATTGGCTTGGGTGGTACGGTAGCCATCTCCGCTATTTTAGCATCTGCCCTAAGCGGCGGGCGGACCGTCGTGGCTGGCAGAAGACGGTCTTCAATTCCCGCAAGACGGGCATTCATCATCTGCCCGAGCGTGCTGGTCAAGGACGGCTTGAGTTCCTCTACAAGCTCCGCCCCAATCAGGGTCGCAGGTGGCGTACGCGTCCCAGAGATGGCGGCTGCAGCAGCGGTAGAAGCCGTGGCTGCTTCAGATTTTGCCTCAGAGAAACCGCGCCGCAGCGCCTTTACCTCCGCCTTGCGCGACTCAACCTCAAGTTTGAGGCGGCTATTTTCCGCCCTTAGCCGCCTCGTCTCCTCTGCTTCGCTCCTGCTGGCAAGAGCATCGACGACCTCTCTAAGCGCCGATGCGGACCTTTTCAGGCGTCCGGCGAATTCGCCTTTGAGGTTGCCAGACCTTTTGACAACGTCCAAAATAGAGGCAAGGTCTTTGCCCGCATGGGCCCTCAATTCTTGAGCGTTCAGTGCACTCACATCATTCACCATCACGACGACATCAGACTCAGAGCCGGCGTCATCCAGGCAGGTGACCGCAGCGGCTAGCTCCTTTCTGAAGGTCCTGTTTCGCAGAACCTCCTCCCGTTCTCCGTCTGTAGACACAGGACGCGGCTTTAAGAACTCGTCCTTCCTAGAAGGGCCCGCCTTGGTCTTCCCCCTCCCTCTTCTCGCCGTATTAACTTTGGCGGCCGCAGTCCCCTCGGCCTCCGTGTCAGATTCAAATCCAGGCACGAAAGTCGTAGAGGAAGGCCGCTTCCGACGAATACGCTCAGCCCGTTCAATCGCTACACTGCACCCAGCCTCCATTTCTGGAGCGGAAACAGAGTCGCAATTGACGTCATCATCTACAACAACATCATTAGTTGTGTCCGAGAGGTGGCCCTGAGAAGGGCCTTTTATAAACCTCCCAGACGAGTTTCTCAACGGCTTAGACATTCTAAGCACTCTCAACTCGCAACCAAGTACCGTTTATAGGATTTGGTCACCCGCCTGCCACCTGCGTTACCGGGGTCAGGACGGGGTCCAGGGGAGACGACGAGGACGTACCTATAAACACTTGGGGGCTCCCCCAACCTAACCTAACCTAACCTAACCTAACCTAACCCAGTACACGTCGAAACACGACCGAAATAACATCAGCTCCGCGGAAAAAAATCCTAAAAATAGGTTTTTTTTGAGCTACGCGTCTAAAAGTGATTCTGTGGTCTAAACAAGTGTGTGACTCGCCAGGATTCGTGTGCGCAAGTCTGTATAACCAAGGGTTCAGGAGCAGGAAGGCGAAGACTTTGACCCTCAATAGAGCCAAGCAAAACAGTGAGTCCAAAAAGCCGTTTTAATATCCACGCAGTCGTCATAAAGATTTGTCTGGAGAAGAAAAAATTTCCAAGATCCGATCACGGGAACCTGAGATATTAACTGAAAAAGCAGTGACAAAACCACGCGGTCACCATGTGCTCGCATGTGCTTCAAAAAGCGAGGTTAGTATCTCAAACGACATCGGACCACCGTGACGACTTCGAAGACGGCCCTAAGACTCCTCAACGCATTGGCAGAGCAGCTGAGGACTTCGCCCTCCTGAAGAATTACCATCATCAGGTAACCTCGAGGGATCTCCTTAACCGCTCCTCTAGACCCACCGTGTTTGGGTTCGCCTGAACCGGGATCACCAGCCCTCTTTACACCCCTCCTCTTCACAGCCATCCGCACCCCCTCGACACCCCCCCCACCCTGCCCCCGCGCGTTGGAAGCCAATAGGTCGAGTCGATCGACCTGACCTACCCCAACACCCAACCTCTCTATCCGACCAAGCTCCCCGCACCCCCTACGCCTTACCCCACCGCACCCCTTCACTCCACAGCAACCCCCCCTGACCCGTCGACCCCCCGACCCCCCGTCCCCCCCCCCAACCCCCCCAACCCGCCCCCCGAAATTCCCCCCCCCCCCCTCCCCCCTGAGGTTGACCTCACCCCCGCGAGCCATAACTCGGTAACCGCTCAACATACACCCCCCGTGTTTGGGGTCGTTGGAATCGGGAGAACGAGCACAACAAATTGGCCCCGTCAGAATAGGCAATTTCCGTCATCGCACCAGGCAGTCCCCCACCGAAGAAACCCAGAAGCACCACCACGCAGAGCCCAACATCTCCAGGCTCTGAAGCGCGTTGTACTCCAGCATCAAAGGACAAAGTCATCAAGTGAGTCCATAAATTAAAAAAAAAAAAAAAAAAAAAAAAAAAAAACTTACTGTTTTAATCTCTTAAACTGTATTAACTGTGTTTAGAATAAGCTAGGAGGTAAGCTCTCCTAAGATTGGTGATCGCATTCACATCGGTCAAGCTCACCAGGAAAAGTTTCGGCAAGTGGTGGCATTGTGTACCGGGTCGTCATCTTCCCAAACAACGGTTGAGGAAGGCGAGGCTGGTGCATGTGTCAACTTGTGAGCAGGTGCTGCTTGCGGAAACTGGTCCGTTTTGGATGCGAACACTAATCTCTTAGATAAAGTCCCTCTTTAAACTAACTGCATTTCCTAATTGTATTAATCTCTTAAACTGTATCAACTGTGTTAGAGTAAGCTAGCAGTTAAGATCTCCTAAGATTGGTGATCGCATTCACATCGGTCAAGCTCACCAGGAAAAGTTTCGGCAAGTGGTGGCATTGTGTACCGGGTCGTCATCTTCCCAAACAACGGTTGAGGAAGGCGAGACTGGTGCATGTGTCAACTTGTGAGCAGGTGCTACTTGCGGAAACTGGTCCGTTTTGGATGCGAACACTAATCTCTTAGATTAAGTCCCTCTTCAAAACAAACTGCATTTCCTGTGTCAATAATCTTGTTTAGAGTAATCTACCTTTTAACGTGTTTATTTGTGCCATCCTTCCTTGCTGTTCTTTTTGTATTCTGTCCCTCCCCCTACACCATGTCTGGAGTTCAAAAGAAGGCCTCAGACTCCGCTGCACAGCCTAAGACGTCACGATCTCTTCGGGAGAAAGTGTTGTCAAAGGTTGCCGCGGCGACGTCGCTGGCTTCGGAAAAACTCGGAAAGACATCGCCCCGCAACACGGACGCGCCCAAAGATAAGTCCGATGCAGCCGTCAAGGACAGGTCCGCGGACCCGCCGAGGAGGAGGCAGAAACAAACCTCTGCAACAGAGGGATCTGTTTCTACTTCCTCCTCGGTGGAACACGTCGCGGCACATCTTGAGGCAGCAACCGAGCTGAGTAGGCGCTCCGCCACACCCAGCATGGCGGACTTCGGGGATGGAGATAACTCGTCCGTCAACTCGGACATTCACCCAAGTAGGAGACACAGCCTCATCTCGTCTCCACAGATGGGGAGAAGAATGTCCGGAGCGTGTATGAGCGAGGAGACCCGGGAGGCGAACGAATTCTTGCAGCGGGGCAAGGATGCCATCGAAGAGGGGGGAAACATAAGGCGGGATATCAAGGCCACGACACTGGAATGCCTTCAAGGCCTTTATGAACGGGTGTTGTCCCTCGCTGACTCACGGGCCCGCCATAAGCTCAACTTGGAGAGAGCTCTCTCGAGGCACGCACAGGAGCTTCTAAGTGCCGAGAGAGCTCACACCAAGGAGATGCTAGCCCTAAAGCAGGGCTTGGCGGAACAGGTGAGAATAGCGAGGGAAGACATCTCGGGTACCCTGGAGGAGACCAAGGCCATACGCAGCTGGCTAGGCTACGAGACCGAGGAACCCTTCAGGGGGATAAAGGAAGTAAAAAAGGCCATTGAAGCACTGGGCGCCGGGATTTCCCACGAGAAAGCCCAACCGGAGGTATCAGATGCCAAACAGTGGGTCGACATAGAGGCGGGCATAAACAGGCTCGACACCCACACGAAAAGCATCTCTAACCAACTTGATGCCCTCCGGAGAACAGTGGAAAGTCTCGGGGAAAACATCAAAGCCCCACCGTCAGTGCCAGAACTCCCTGCCCAACACCAACTCCCGGAGCCGTCAGAAGTCTCTGCGCTTAGGGGGGAGATCAAGGAAGTAAGGAACTTGATCAAAAAAGTCCTTGAGAGACCGACGTGCGTCCACCACCACCCCAACCTCCACTGGACCTAGAGCCCCACCTCAAGCCGATCTCTGAAAACATAGAGATAATGAGGTCAGACCTCCGCTCGCTGCAAGATAAGTGCTCGAAAGAACCGGCACCTCCAGTGCCGAATATCGAGACAGAAATGGCGGTGGAGGAAGTGAAACAAGTACTGGCCTCAATACAGAAGGGAGTGGCAGACTTGAACACTACGGACCGGCCACTCCCAGCTCACACCGAACAACACCAAAGAGCATCGGCAGAGACGAAACCCACCTACGCCAAGATGGCTGCCAAGCCTCCCTCACCCAGTCTAAGGCCTAATCACACCCTCATTATCTCCTCAACAGACCCCAAAAATACCGGGGAAAATGTAATTGAGAAGATAAGAGACGCCATAGACACCAAGACCACAGGCGCCAGGATAGACAGGGTGAGAAAGGCTAGGAACCAAAAAGTCATCCTCAGCTGCGGTACGAGGGAAGACCTGAACCTCGTAAAGCAGCAGGTCCAGAGGAGCGAAACCCTCAAGGTGGAGGTGGCAAGAGCCATGAACCCCCTAGTAATCATAAGGGATGTGCTCAAATATCATTCCGACGCAGCGATAGTAGAGAATTTGCTATCTCAAAACAAACATATACTGCGAGGCGTCGGAACGAAGGAGAGCACAATCCGGGTGAAATACAGGAAACAGGCTAGGAACAATCTGGAGTGCCATCCGGTGCTGGAGGTCTCCCCGGAGATCCACAAGCGCCTTGTGGAGGAGGGTAAGGTATATATTGGACTCCAACGGCGGCCAGTATATGACCAATCCCCTCTGGTCCAATGCACTAAATGCCTTGGCTACGGACACACAAAGGCCATCTGCCAGGAGAAAGACAACCTCTGCAGCCACTGCGGAGGTAAACACTCCTGGGAGAAGTGCAAGGACAGGCAGGAGGGGAAACCCCCAAAATGCAAGAACTGCACAAAGGCGCACGGTCCAGCAGCGGACACGGCACATAATGCGTTCAGCGCAAGCTGCATGGAAAAACAAAAGTGGGATGCAATAGCGCGAACCCGCATCAACTACTGCTAAGGGCGACCAAGAGAACAACCAAAACGGCTCAACCCTCCCAGATGCTGGCACAAGCAGGTTACGGATCATCCAGGTTAACCTGCGTCGGTGCAAAAAAGCAACCCACGAACTCCATCAGGTGGCAAAGGCAAAAGGTATTTCAATCGCCCTAGTACAGGAGCCATACGTTGGCGCAAGTGGCGTATTGAAACAAAACCCAGGCACTCAAGTCATCCAGTGCACCTTAAACCGTCAAACACCAGTGAAGGCAGCGATCATCGTCTTCGGCGATCGGCTGGAAGTCATTCATGACCCACAGCTGGTGACGGAGACGGAGGTCGCTGTGCTACTGGTGGCGGGCCACCTGAAACTAGGAGTAGTGTCAGTCTATCTGGACGGGAAAGAAGACATAGAGCCATACTTGGATCGCATAAAGGCAGCGAGCGGGAAACTGCCGACCAAAAACATCCTGGTCGGCGGAGACGTGAACGCCTGGAGTCACTGGTGGGGCAGCAGAACGGAGAACGCCAGAGGAGAAGCCTATAATACCCTCCTTAACGAAATGGAACTGCAGATCCTCAACACGGGAGATATTCCAACCTTCGAGGAGTACAGGGGAGACAGGCTCTATACAAGTTGTGTAGACGTCACAGCTTGTAGCTTGTCACTGCTAGACAAGGTCGAAAACTGGACAGTAAACCGAGATCTAACCACTTCAGACCACAATGCCATTACCTTCGAAGTACGTCTGAAAGGGCGCCTGCAGCCGCTAAAGCCCATCACGACAAGAAGGTACAACACCAAAAAGGCAAAGTGGAAGGATTTCGAGACGCTGTTCAGGACAAAGCTAGCAGAAAACAACATAACCCCTGACACCATACGGAATATCATGTCCGGAAGGGATCTGGAAGCCATGATCGACGCCTACACGGATATCATCCACAAGACCTGTGATGAATTAATCCCGAAAATCGGCGCAAGGAGGGAAACATCACTTCCTCCGTGGTGGTGTAAAGAGCTTGAAAACCTCAAGAAAGACGTTCTTCGTAAAAAGAGACGTATCAAAAACGCTGCTCCATCACGAATAAAGGCGGTCATAAAAGAATACCAAGAAGCGCGAGTGACCTATGCCGAAAGAGCTAATGAGGCCGAGACTAAGAGCTGGAAGGAGTTTTGCACAACACAAGACGGGGAAAGCCTGTGGGATGGGATATACAGGGTCATCAGGAAAACGGCCAGAAGACAAGAAGACATGCTTCTTCGAGGCGCCGATGGACAGACACTAAACCCTGTCCAGTCGGCGAATCTTCTGGCGGAAACGGTCTATCCTGACGATTCTGTATCAACTGACAGCCCACACCACACGCTAATCCGAGAACTGACTCAAGATAAGCAACCTGAGGAGATCGAAGGCCTGTCGGACGACGATCCACCATTCCAATGGGCAGAATTGGAATTAGTGTTGAGATCACTGAATTCAAAGAAAGCCCCGGGAATGGACGGATTGACAGCCGATATATGCACAAAGGCCATCCACAGTGAAAGGGAGGTGTTTACGACGATAGCGAACAAATGCCTGTCGCTCGCGCACTTCCCCAAACAGTGGAAAATCGCACATGTCGTGATCCTCAGGAAACCGGGAAAGGAGGACTATACCCACCCAAAGTCCTACCGACCGATAGGTTTGCTTTCAGTCCTCGGAAAAATCGTCGAAAAACTCCTGATATGTAGACTTCAATGGCACATACTACCCACTCTTAGTCCAAAACAGTACGGCTTCATGCCGCAGCGCGGCACCGAGGACGCCCTGTATGACCTGCTGGGACACATACGATCTGAAGTGAACAACAAAAAGATCGTCATAATAGTCTCACTGGACATAGAGGGCGCATTCGATAACGCGTGGTGGCCAGCTCTGAAGCACCAGTTGATAACCAAGAAATGTCCAAAAAATCTTTACGCAGTAATCAACTCCTACCTTAGTGACCGAAAGATCGTGGTCAACTATGCCAGAGCAACAAGCGAGAGATGTACCACGAAAGGATGTGTCCAAGGCTCCATCGGTGGACCGACTTTCTGGAACATAATTCTAGATCCGCTGTTGCAGAAACTATCTGGCGAGGAAGTATACTGCCAAGCTTTCGCGGACGACGGGGTTATCGTATTTTCCGGACACGAAGTCAGCGCCTTGGAGGAATCAGCAAACTCAGTACTCGAAACAGTGGCAAACTGGGGGAAAATGAACAAGTTAAACTTCGCAGCGCACAAAACAAACGTGATGCTGATAACGAAGAAACTGCGTTACGACCCCCCAGTTATTCACATGTCGGGCTGCAGGCTGAACCTCGTCGACGAGGTGAAACTCCTAGGCCTCATAATAGACCGCAAGTTGAATTTCCTCCCACATGTAAATTCAACTTGCAGAAAAGTCTCCGGAATATACAAACAACTGGCATGTGCAGCAAAAGTCACATGGGGCTTGAACACCGAAATAATCCGAACCATCTATGTCGCAGTCATTGAGCCGATAGTGATGTACGCCTCCAGTGCGTGGTACAAGTCGACAGAGCTTCAGATGATCAGAGATCGTCTAGAAGCACTGCAAAGGGGCTTCGCACAGAAGATCTGCAAGGCGTATTGCACGGTATCGCTCACATCGGCACTCGCCTTATCGGGAACTTTGCCGCTAGACCTGAGAATTCAGGAAGCCGCAAGTCTGTATATGGCGAAAAAAGGCTTGTCTACAGACTACATTCCACCTGGAAGGGAACTGGAGAAAAATGTGAGCTACCTCGACCAACCTCACCCCTCGACACTCGAAACAACTGAGTACGAGCTCCTAGAGGACATGAACCAGGAAACCCTGAACTCCCACCAAATTACCGGTCCACAAATCTACACGGACGGTAGCAAAATTGAGGGAAAAGTTGGCGCAGCCCTCACATGGTGGGAGGATGGCCAGGAATCATGTTTCTCAACCTTCAGTCTGGACCCCTCATGCACAGTATTCCAGTCGGAACTCTATGCACTCTTCAGGGCGGTACAATCGGCGAAATCCAGCAAGGCCAAAACAGTTAACATCCTGAGCGACTCAAGATCGTCGCTCGACTTGCTGGCAAACCCCAGATTGACCCATCCCCTGACAAAAACGATCAAAGAGTGCATAAGCGGAATGAAAGCAGAGGGGAGACAAGTACGGCTATTCTGGCTGAGAGCGCACGTAGGCACCGCGGGTAACGAGAGAGCCGATGAGCTAGCCAAATCCGCGGCCCTGCATGCAACCTCAACCATGGACTATGGCAAGATCCCGTTATCCTACGTCAAGAGAAAGATCAGAGAAGAGACGGTACGCAGATGGCAAGACAGGTACGACTCTTCAAGCACAGGTGGGGTCACCAAACTATTCCTACCGGATGTCAACAAGGCATACCGAATAGTTAGAACGACCAAGTTGACGCCCACCCAAGTGCAAGTCTTGACGGGGCATGGCGGGATAGCCGAGTATCTGCACAGGTTCAGGTTACTGGAAAGCCCAGGTTGCGAATGCGATCCCACAATCAGCGAAACAATATGGCATGTAGTTCTGGAGTGTCCACGCTTTCTGGCAGCAAAATATGAGTTGGAGACACAGATAGACTCAAATGTCACCAGAGAAAATCTGTCAACCATAATTGCAGACCCGAGAAGCAGGACCCACTTCCTCAACTACGCCGAAAAAGTGTTCACCATAGCAGCAAAACGACACCGCACCCTAACACCCACACGACCCACACCAATCACCATCCCACCCAACACCAGCACCATCACCGACAACCCACCCGATGAACGGCGAGCTCCGCAACACCGAACCCCAATACACCGGTTATTGGAGCTCGGAGAGAGGGGTGAGCCTGGCATCAGTATAAGGGGAGTGGCTCTTTTCATGGACAACAACACGGAAAGACTTGGTATCAGCTACTGCAACGTAAACGCAAAGAACCGCGTCGCAATTTCCCCCGGACTAGCAAATCTTCTCAATGGGAGCACCACAAAGACCACCATGAAATGGAATAGGTACAAAGAGCTGGCATTAACAACAATAGCCGGATGCCAATGTCGGTTAGTGCGATCACAGAACAAAACGATCGTACTAATCGACAAAGACACAAGAACACCTTTTTCACTGGCAAACGCGGTGCTCTCAAAGATTGGACAGGCGGTCAACGAAGAAGCTTTGACACCTCGCATAATCAGCGTAGACGCGATGGTAGTCGAGTACGAGAGAGGGGAAGTGGGGGATCACATCGGGTGCATAAAAGCCTCAGCACATCACCACGTTGTTGCTTACGAGGACAGAGGCGAAGACCTAAGTTACCTCAAAGCACCCACCCCCACCACTACCCCAAACACCAGTGAAAATCTCCACTCGCTCTCGATTACACAAACAGGGTCAAAGCGTCTTCAGGAAAAAGTCCAAGCCGGAAAAACCATCGCAAGAAAGAGAGCAGACCGGGGCGCAGCAGCTGGCCAAGCGGGACGCAAAAGGGCTCTCACGAACATTATAAGCGCAGTCTTCCAAAGCAAAAAAGACAAAGTCTCCAGGATAGCGGAACGACAGGCAGCCGCTGTCCGAGACTTCACATCACCTCGCTCAGAACCCGAAAAGACGAAACATCCCAAAAGGACGAGAGCAGACAAAGGGGAAGTCAGCCCGCCCAGCTTCATACCACCAACGAAACCAACGGACAACGCGACCAACGCACTCCTCGAATTCCTGGCGATCGAAAAAGCAACAAGGGAAGTTAACCTTAAAACTTGCAAAAACATCCTGCAAGCATATCGCTGGGAAAACGAGGGGTTGTTGAACGTGCAACTCGCGGAGGCGGAAGCGGCCATATACGACAATGACAAATCCCAAATCATCAAGGGAAAAATGTCAGGACAGTATATGGCTGCGTTCAGCTCGACGGGTGGTTTCGTTCCCCTGAACGAAAGGGAAACACAGCGGACGGGCAAACTAACATTCCTGACTCCCCCTAACGATCCCATTGTCGTAATAGCCCGGTGCACAAAGATAATGCTGCAGGAGAAAATTCTCGAGATGGCGAAAACCATCTCGGGACCACATGAACCTGCAGCGGGAAGCGAGCCCTGGACGATGCCAAACGTCACCTGGATCAACGGGGTACCTGGATGCGGCAAAACATCGTGGATTGTTGACAAATTCGACGCTGACAACGACATCATAATCACCACAACAACCGAGGCAGCCAAAGACCTGAGAGGCAAGGTAGCGCAACGCATAGGCGATGGAGTCAAATCCAAAGTGCGCACCATGGCCTCCGTACTAGCCAATGGTTTCATGGAGCGGAGTGAAAAGCGTCTGCTAATAGACGAAGCTCTCATGAACCACTTCGGGGCAATAGTAATGGCATCACGGTTGTTGGGGGCGGAGGAAGTCGTCATCGTGGGAGATGTCAACCAGCTGCCTTATGTCGAAAGAGAGAACCTCTTCGACATAAGGTACAGCAGTCCCGCTTTACTGGCATCCATCAGCCAGGAGATGTTTTGCACGCACCGAAACCCCATGGACGTGGCATACGCTCTGAGCGAAGTGTACCCGGGCATGTACTCGTCAAGATCCCGTATTCGTTCCCTGAAGCTGAAAAGGTATACAGGTGCAAACATACCAACTGACCCTCCGTAAACCCTATTCCTAGTGCTGACACAGGAGGAAAAAACCTCCCTAATCAGCAAAGGATACGGGTCCGGAACGGGGTCCTGCACCTTAACCGTACACGAAGCTCAGGGACTGAACTATGAATCGGTGATCATAGTACAGACGAGGGAACGGTCGACTAAGCTCCGAAACAGCGTCCCCCATGCTGTGGTGGCCGTGTCGCGACACACAGCCAGTTGCACCTACTACACGGACGACAGCTCGGATGCCATAGGCAGGTTTGTGCGGCGGGCGACCGAAGCCAGTGAGCGGCACATAATCGACCACAACATGAAAATGGCCATTAAAAATAGAGACGAAGAGATCGTGAAATCTCTATTAAATACACCAAGGCCAGCGGAGTCTGAGGCAGGGACATCGGGACAATAGCTTGTAAGGAAAAAATTTAGTGTTTTTACAAATGAATGTCGTAATACTAATATATAGTTATATATAGTTACTAACACTAGCTTTAGAACTTGATGTATGGAGTAATAACATGAAAAATAAAACAAACTGCACTTTGAATAAAAAACAAATCCAAAAAGAGTATGGACCACAGAGTCTGTAGACTTGAAGTTTTACTTAAAAAAAAAAAAAAAAAAAAAAAAACCTAACCTAACCTAACCTAACCTAACCTAACCTAACCTAACCTAACCTAACCTAACCTAACCTAACCTAACCTTTTGATAGCGCCTGGTGGCCGGCCATCAGAGTCCGACTGGCGGAGGAGAACTGCCCGATAAACCTGCGTAGGGCCGCTGATAGTTACCTGAGAGATCGAAGGGTAACAGTAAGGTATGCAGGAGAAGAATACACGAAAAGCACTAACAGGGGATGTGTCCAGGGATCCATTGGGGGACCCCTGTTCTGGAACCTTATTTTAGACCCGCTATTAAAAAGTCTTGCTGAACGCGGCGATTATACGCAGGCCTTTGCTGATGACGTCATTTTGCTCTTCGATGGTGGGACTGCTCTTGAGATCGAGGAACGTGCCAATGCTGCGCTCGAACATGTACGGGCGTGGGGTATCAGAAACAAATTAAAGTTTGCACCACAAAATACGAACGCTATTACAGTCACGCGTAAAATGAAATATGATACACCACGCCTCAGCATGGGCGGGGTCGGCATTGGCATGTCCAGAGAGATCAAGGTGCTAGGGCTCACCATTGACGACAAACTGACGTTCAATGCTCACACCGCTAATGTCTGTTGTAGGGCCATAAGTTTTTATAAGCAGCTGTCAAGGGCAGCAAAAATCCATTGGGGACTGCAGCCTGAGATCATAAGGTCAATCTATACGGCAGTAGTGGAACCAACTATAACATATGCTGCAGCAGCATGGGCCCCTGCCACTAATAAACTAGGAATAAGAAAACAATTGGACGCTGTGCAACGGGGCTTTGCCCAAAAAATTGTGAAATCCTACAGGACGGTGTCCTTAAATTCGGCACTATTGCTCGCTGGGCTTCTCCCCCTAGATAGTAGAATCCGCGAAATGGCCACGCTCTACGAAATTAAAAAAGGGTATTCCCAGCGAGTAATAGGAGACCGTGAGATGGAGAGAATTACTCCATATAAAGACATTGTACACCCCGCAGAACAGATAGAGTCGGAGTTCATATGCCTGCCAGACGGTGCAGCACTGCAAGAACATTATAACGATGGTCTTCAAATATATACAGACGGCAGTAAGCTGGAAGGGAAAGTCGGCGCGGCACTGTCCCTTTGGGACAGTGACGCGGAGATCAGTACCAAAAAGCTCAAGTTGGAGCAGTGCTGCACCGTTTTCCAGGCTGAACTCCTGGCTTTATCTGAAGCCACCAATCAGGCACTTAACAGTAAATTCAAAATTTGTAATGTCTACTGTGATTCAAGATCTGCATTAGAAACGGTAGCGAAAAGCGTTTCCCTCCACCCCCTTGCTGTAAAAACACGAGCCAATATAGCCAAAATTAGGAAAAATGGTAATGTCATTAATCTCTTTTGGATCAAGGCTCATGCAGGGTTGGAGGGGAACGAGAGAGCAGACGAACTTGCAAAAGAGGCAGCTCTAAAATTGAAATCTAAATCACATTATGATAAATGCCCGGTTTCATTCGTCAAGCGACAGATTCGAGTGGAGTCGCTTGACGAATGGAACCGACGGTATAAAAGTGAAGACACAGCGTCCATAACTAAAAAGTTTTACCCGGACGCCATTAAGGCATACCCCTTGATTAGAAAATTATACGCTGGACCCAATTGTAACGCAGCTCCTGACAGGACATGGCGGGTTCTCCTCCTACTTGCATCGATTCAAGTGCAAGGAGAGCCCGGCATGTCTCTGCGATCCCGAAGCTGACGAAAATGTCCTGCATATTGTAACTGAATGTCCGATGTTTAACAGTTGCAGATATGACATAGAACAAGAGTTAGGGATGCAAGTAAATGTAGATAATCTCAGCAAAATTGTAGCAAATAAGTTTAAGTGTCAAAAGTTTATTGACTATTGCAAGAAAATAATAGTTACGGTAGTAAATAGAAATAAAAAGTAAAAAAATAAATTGTACACCCATATATTTAAGTATATAGGATATGTGCAATTGGCATATGAAAGCACTAATTAGAAGTAAGAATTGCTTGTAATAAAACAAAATACATTGTTGTTAAATTATTTACAACCCACGTTGAATAGTTAATAAGTAAAAATAAAATAGCTAGAGTAGGGATGATAGATTGGCGACCCACCAATAAAGCACTGACAGAAAGATGAATGTAAGAATGATAATAGAATGCGGAATGAATGAAGAAGTAGAAACTGAAAGAACTGGAGTGAAAGAGGCGCGCAGAAAAGGCTCCCATCTTGTGGGAGGTACTAGGGAATAAAAAAAAAAAAAAAAAAAAAATCCTAACCTAACCTAACCTAACCTAACCTTACCTAACCTCGCTGAGTGGCTTGCGGACTCACCGCCTAGCTGTATCAACTGCACAAAGGCAAAACAAGATAAAGTGGATCACAACTCCTTCAGCAATGACTGCCCAGTGAGGCGAAGATGGGAGGCATTAGCCAGATTCACTGTGGCGTATTGCTGAGGTGGGCGTATACAAGATACTGCAAGCAAACCTTCAGAGAAAGAAATTGGCAACCACCGAGATCTTATTAGAAGCAAATAAAAGGAAAGCCGCAGTTGCGCTGCTCCAGGAACCTTACGTAGGGGGGGCAAAAAGGATGAGGAACTACCAGGGCGTAAGGGTCTTCCAGAGCACTGATCAAGGGGAAGGGACTGTGAAGGAATAGTCGTTTTTGACTCTAGCCTAGATGTTATCCAGTACCCGAAACTTACTACCAACAACATCGTGGTGGTGGGAGTCCAGACCAGTGCCTGGAAGATCACGCTGGTCTCCTATTACTTTGAACCGGATAAACCTATCGGCCCATACCTGGAACAGCTTTCAACTATAAGTCAGGAAACCGGATCTCGGCGGTTGCTAATCGGAGGCGACGCAAATGCAAAGAGTGCGTGGTGGGGAAGCCTGAATGTAAACCATAGAGGTGAGGATGTAGAGGGGGTTCTCAATGAACTTGGACTACAGGTGCTAAATACTGGGAAAATACCAACCTTCGACACAATTAGAGGAGGTATGAGATACCACAGCTACGTTGATGTTACCGTCTGCACAGCGGATCTGCTAGACCTGGTAAATGACTGGAATGTAGTAATCAATCTCACGAGCTCGGACCACAATGGGATTGTCTTCAACATATTTCTGGAAAAATCTAAAGGAACAAGTATATGGTAAGGTGCAACACAAATTAGCACTACTGATTAAAATGTTTATTAAAATGAATTTACGAGACAAATGAAAAGAAAGAAACATGGAATGAAAAGACAATTAAATTTGGACAATGATGTTAAAATACAATATGGTTAGAATACGTGATTATGAATTATCGAAATGAAAGTACGGGCGGCGTTCGCTTCGCGTGGTTAGGCTTTGCAGACTGGTGCTGCGACGAAGGCCGGCGGCCGCGTGGTTTCTTATCTCGGCGCACCGGCTGAGCCTATTGTTCTCGGCAATGCAGGACAGGGTTACATGGCCGCAGCGCCAGCTGACACGTAAGTATTATCCTTTATTATATATTTGTTAATTAATTACGTATCTATGTATTTATTAATTTAGTTTATGTTTCAGGTTCAAGGTTGCGACTCCGCTACATCACTCCCCTCTTTCCAGAATCCTGTGTGGTCCGGTGTAAGCTGGTTGCAGTGGTCGTCGGTGGGTGTCGTCTCGCAGGAATACGTGGGAGGCTGTTTTTAGGTCCTTGAAAACAAATATGGACTTGTCACAGTGTCTCGATGCTGGCTGCGGCTGGATGGCGGTAACAACTTCCCTGAGCCGTGCAGTGAAGTCGGTGACATCTGTGGTGGTCTTTGTGCTCGGGCTGAAGATTTCGCCTGGGAGTCTGAGTGCTTCTCCATAGACGAGTTCTGCGGATGACGCTTGCAAATCTTCTTTGTATGCGCTGCGTATGCCCAGAAGTACAAGAGGAAGAGCTTCCGTCCAATTTGCGTTTGCATGGCATGTGATTGCGGCTTTCAATTGTCGGTGGAACCTTTCCACAAGACCGTTGCATGCTGGATGGTATGCTGTTGTGCTTCTGTGCTTAAATCCTGCAATCTCGGATAGGTATTTGAATAGGGCCGATTGAAATTGCGTTCCTCTATCCGTGACAATTTCAGCTGGACAACCAAAGCGGGCGATCCATCCGGTAAGTAGTGCACTTGCTACTGTCTCTGCCGTTATGTCGGTGATTGGTATTGCCTCAGGCCATCGCGTGAATCGGTCGACTGCGGTGAGACAATACTTATATCCGTGCGATAGTGGTAGTGGTCCGATCAGGTCGATGTGCACATGCATGAACCTCGCACGTGGTAATTGGAACGTGCCGAGAGGTGACGAGACGTGTCTTGTTATTTTCGCACGTTGACATGCATGGCAGCTTCTCGACCAGTCTCTGCAGTCTTTGCGTATGCCTGGCCACACATATCGCTGGGACACGAGTTTGGATGTCGCGTTAGCGCCAGGGTGGCTGAGGGAGTGCAGAGTTTCATACACTCGACGTCGTAGTTCTGATGGTACGTAGGGTCGAGTGATGTCCGTGGTCTGGTCACAATATAGTCTGGTGTCAGTGCCGGGTATTGAGGTTCTGACTAGGTTCAAAGACGTTCCTCCAGTGAGTAGCTTTTTGAGCTCTTGGTCGCTTTCTTGGGCTTCGGCTAAGCTTTTCAGATCAATCGGTTGTGAGATCTCTTCAATTCGGCTCAGCGTGTCTGCGACTACATTGTCCTTTCCCGAAATGTGCTGTATGTCGGTGGTGAACTGGGAAATGTAGTCGAGATGCCGGAATTGCCTTGGCGAGCATTTTTCCTTCCGTTGCTGGAATGCAAAGCACAGGGGTTTATGGTCGCTGAAGATCGTGAAGTCTCGTGCTTCGACCATAAATCTGTAGTACTTCACCGCTTCGTAAATCGCCAAGAGCTCACGATCGTATGGCGAGTATTTTCGTTGCGAGGGACTCAACTTGTGGGAGAAAAAGGCAAGTGGCTGCCAGTGTCCGTTCTTGTATTGCTGTAGGGCCGCTCCAACTACTGTGTTTGAAGCGTCCGTCACAAGAGCGAGTCTGCATTGGCAGTCTGGGTGGGCAAGGAGAGTGGCTCGACACAGGGATTCCTTGCATGCTTCGAAGGCTTTTATAGTCTCCTCGGTGAGATGTATGGGGTGAGAACCTTTGACTGATCCCGTCAACAGGGCGTGAAGTGGAGCTTGGATTTCGGCTGCTCCAGGTAAAAATCGCCTATAAAAGTTGATCATTCCTAGGAATGATCAACTTTTATAGGCGATTTTTACCTATAAAAGATTCCTAGGAATCTGCGAGGTTCTTTGACGGTCTTTGGGGCAGGGAAAGTCCGGATTGCTTCAACTTTTGAGTCCAGAGGTTTTATCCCCTCGGCTGATATGGTGTAGCCCAGGAATGTGACCTCAGACTGTCCGAAGTGACATTTTGCTGTGTTTATCACTATCCCGTACTCTTTGAGTCTGTTGAAGAGCTGTCGGAGGTGGTCTTCATGCTGGGATTCCGTGGAGCTGAAGATTAGAAAATCATCAACGTAAGGATAAACGAAATCCATACCCCGGGTGACTTCATCGACGAAACGTTGGAACGTCTGACCAGCATTACGCAGACCAAACGTCATAAACGGAAATTCAAACATTCCGAATGGCGTGGTGATGCTGGTCTTCTGGATATCCTCAGGATGTACCGGAATTTGATGGTACGCCTTCACCAGGTCTATTGTCGAGAAGAATTTGCATCCGGCTATGCTCTGCGTGAAGTCCTGGACGTGCCTTATCGGATATCGATCTGGTATGGTCCGGGCGTTCAACATCCGGTAGTCACCACAGGGTCTCTATCCGTTGTCTTTCTTCGGGGCAAGGTGAAGAGGAGAAGCCCATGGGCTATCTGAAGGCCTCGCTATCCCGGCTTTCAGCATTGATTCGATCTCCGTTTTCGCAATTTTCAACTTGTCCGGAGCTAATCGACGTGGTGCTGAAGATACTGGTGGTTCTGGCGTCGTCCTGATATAATGCACAGTGCGGTGCTTGACCTCTGACTGCGTTCCAGATGGGTGGGTTATCTCCGGATACTCCTTCAGGATCTGGTGGTAGCGTGACTCGCCGATCGGAATCCGTACTGAAGAAACCGTCGTCGACGCGTCAGTGGGTTTGCCGGTAACAGAGAGCGTTGTTTTGCTGTCCAACAAAAGCTTGTTACGGATGTCCACCAATAGTCCGTAGTATTTGAGGAAATCAGCACCGATGATGGCCTTGGTAACGTCGCCAACGATGAATTTCCAAGGGAAGTCTCGTCGTAGCCCAAGGTCTAGTTCCAGGTGTATGAATCCGTAGGTGCTGATGGTTGTGCCATTTGCTGCCGAGAGTTCGAAATCTGTTCGAGGACGTCGCTGCTTCAGTGCTTGTCGAGGGAAGACGCAAAGGTCGCTTCCGGTGTCGACAAGAAACTGTGTTTTTGTACGGCGATCGATGACAAACAGGCGTCCGGATATAGAGGGGGAGCTGTCAGTCGCCATTGCAGACTGTTCGGTGATGGCTTGGAGTGTGGCCTTGGAGTTTGATCTCGTTTTCGAGCGTCTTCTTCGGCTGTCTTGTGAGTCTGCGCATGATTCACGACTTTTTTGTAGCGCTTCAATTTTTTTGTTGAGGTCAGCAATTTGCGTCAACATCAGGCTTAGTTTCGGTACGGAGGCGTGTGACACGGCGGCAGAGTCAGACATCGTCGGCGCGATGTTCGGTAACTCGTCCGGCATCATCGATGGTATCCGACCACCGGAAAAAAAATTTGCGGATGCCTCCATGTAAGCCCGACTTTCTGAGTCGATCTTTTGTTGTTGTGAGCAATTCCCGCTTGACTTCGACATGGTTGTTTATGATCGTAAACACGTTAAAATGTCCAATGGAGTATTAATAAGTCTTTTTAATTGTTTCACTTCACTGAAGTTCACTAATTAAAATGTTCAATGTTCGGCGGTCACCAGTTATGGTAAGGTGCAACACAAATTAGCACTACTGATTAAAATGTTTATTAAAATGAATTTACGAGACAAATGAAAAGAAAGAAACATGGAATGAAAAGACAATTAAATTTGGACAATGATGTTAAAATACAATATGGTTAAAATACGTGATTATGAATTATCGAAATGAAAGTACGGGCGGCGTGCGCTTCGCGTGGTTAGGCTTTGCAGACTGGTGCTGCGACGAAGGCATTCCGAGGAAGCCGGCGGCCGCGTGGCTTCTTATCTCGGCGCACCGGCTGAGCCTATTGTTACATGGCCGCAGCGCCAGCTGACACGTAAGTATTATCCTTTATTATATATTTGTTAATTAATTACGTATCTATGTATTTATTAATGTAGTTTATGTTTCAGGTTCAAGGTTGCGACTCCGCCACAAGTATATTAAGAACAACTATACTGTTTAATTCCAAAAAAGCAAATTGGAGTATCTTTCGTGAGAAACTTAACCAATTTACAGCAGATTTTAATTTAACAATAACCGACATAGAGAACATTAGCAGTAAAGAACAAATAGAGACAGCAATAGTTAACTTCACAAAAGCAATAACAACAGCATGCAACCAGTCTATTCCTAAAAAGAAAAATGAAGAGGAACTTACCATTCCGTGGTGGTCCAAGAAGCTTGATGAGTTATAGAGAGAAGTCAACACCAGAAGACGCAGAATTCGCTGTGCAGCGCCAATTCGAAGAGCGAAGGTGGTGAAAGAGTACCTGGAAAAGAAAAGTGAATACGAGTTAGCAGAACAGAGAGCACAGGTGGACAGTTGGAAGGGGTTCTGTGGGACACAGGATAAAGAAAGCGTCTGGGACGGAATATACCGTGTACTAGGAAGGACTAATAATAGGGACGAAGATCTTCCCTTGGAAGACAGAGGTGAAGTGTTGGACGCAAAAGGTTCCGTGAAACTCCTGGCAGAAACCTTTTTCCCGGAAGACCTGATATATAGCGACAACATTGAGCACAACCTAACTAGGAAGCGAGCGGAAGAAGTGAATGATGAAGAACAAGGTGGTACTTGCGATCCACCATTCACACAAACCGAGCTTCTTATAGCAGCAGACTCCTTTAACCCGAAAAAGGCCCCAGGCGCAGATGGTTTGACCTCAGACATCTGTAGTCATGCCATTAAGAATGATCCGAAACTCTTCCTGGAACTCTTAAACAAATGCCTGGCATACCATTAATTCCCAAATCTATGGAAACAAGCTACTGTGGTAATGCTAAGGAAGCCGGGTAAAGAGAAATATAATGTACCTAAATCATATAGACCGATAGGCTTGCTGCCAGTACTAGGAAAGATATATGAAAAGATGCTGATAGCTCGTTGAAAATACCACCTAATACCAAGGATGAGTACTAGCCAGTATGGATTCATGCCCCAGAAGAGCACTGAGGACTCCCTCTATAACCTTGTACAGCGCATTCGACTAAAACTTGATCAGAAGAAAATAATCACGCTTGTATCGCTGGATATAGACGGAGTCTTCGACAGCGCCTGGTAGCCAGCTATCAGAGTCCGTCTGGCTGAGGAAGAATGTCCCGTGAATATTAGAAAAGTGCTCGACAGCTATCTCAAAGACAGGAAAGTAAAAGTACGATACTGTGGCGAGGAATATGAAAAAGACAGCAATAAGGGCTGTGTACAAGGTTCCATAGGAGGCCCCATACTGTGGAACCTGATCCTAGACCCATTACTAAAGGGACTCGATAGCAGAGGAAACTACAGTCAGGCTTTTGCGGACGACATTATCCTAATGTTTGATGGTAATACAGCCTCTGAAATACAAGAAAATGCCAATGCTACACTTGCGTATGTTCAGGCGTGGGGTGTCAGTAACAAACTGAAGTTCGCGCCGCAGAAGACTAACGCAATGCTGATTACGCGAAAACTCAAGTACGACACACCACGCCTTAGCATGGGTGGAGTGGACATTGGCACGAAGAATGAAATAAAAGTTTTAGGCCTCACCATCGACAACAAAATGACTTTTAACACGCATCTGGGTAATGTCTGCCGCAAGGCTCTAAATTTTTATAAACAGCTATCGAGGGCTGCCAAAATCAACTGGGGTCTCCATCCCCAGGTCATAAGGATCATCTACACAGCAGTTGTAGAACCTACTGTACTGTACGCAGCAAGTGCCTGGGCTCCTGCTGCAAGTAAAATAAAGATAAAAAGGCAGCTCAACGCAGTACAGCGGGGCTTCGCACTAAAGATGGTTAAAGCATACAGGACTGTGTCTTTGAACTCGGCACTACTACTGGCTGGGTTGCTTCCCTTGGATATGTTCCGGAAGCAGCCTCGCTTTATGAGATAAAGAAAGGTTACTCCCAGCGAGTAGTAGGAGATCGAGACATAGAAACGCCTGTTGCTTTTAAGTACAGCCTCCATCCAGCAGTAATTACAAAGTCACAATTCACATGCCTGGCTGACGGTGCAGCGTTTGATCCGTGGTTCGATTGCTTTGAACGATTTGTGCGTGCGGTGAATTCCATATTTTTTTGTGTTAATTGCTGTGTTGTGTTTTAGCCCCTAAGTGATTTAATTTAGGATTGACTGTGTTATTAATTATTTACTAATTAAAAATGCAATTTAGAGAGATGTCGAAGATACAGCCCTCTGACAGACGGACGGACGGACGGACGGAATAGACGGACAGAAGGTAAAATTTGTAAATAATTTCTTAGGGAAGGTACAGTTAGAGAAGTTGTTAGAGCGCCTTGTATATAAAATCATTCTATATATGGCGATTTTTTAATGCGCCACAATTTTTGCACTTCAGATAAAAATTGTGCTAGTCCTAAGTCCTAAGCCTAGAAAATCATGAAGGAAAATCGCCAATGTCATACTAATCTTTTTAGTAGTTGTAGTTTGTAGTTCTCCTACATAAATAAAAAAATGCTATGCAATAGCTTTACCACGGCAGTCCCCGAGTGCCACACGTCCTTTTTCATTTACAAAAGTACTTGTGTGAAGTTTAAAATGAAAAAGAGTATCTTATCTTGTTTCTCCATACAAACTTTGAAACCCCGTGTCATCCTCTTTAGAGGTGAATTTTAGAAAATCCTTTCTTAGCGGATACTAACGTCAGAATAGCCATTTATATGCCAAATTTCAGCGCAATTCGAAACAATATTGATTTTCAGACTTTGTTACCTCAATTCACCATCTCTGGGGAAACCATCATCTCTTTTCTTTCAGAAAATCCTTTCTTAACGGATACCTACATCATAATAACTATCTGCATGCCAAATTTTAGCATAATCCGAAACAATATTGAGCTCAAAATTTGACTTGACCTCTAAGAGGGTGAAGTCCACTTCACTCTCTTAGGGGTGAATTTCGCAAAAGCATGAAACACGTATTTTCTTATTTATTTACAAAAGTAGGTACTTGTGTACAGTTTCGAATAAAGAAGACTATCTAATATTGTTTCTCCATACAAACTTTGAACCCCCTTTTAATCCCCTTAATTAAGGGATGAATTTTGGAAAATCCTTTCTTAGTACACCCTTTCGTACTAAAACAAATATACGATCCAAATTTTAAGTAACTACGACCAGTGGTTTGGGTCAGTTCACACCGTGACGCGACGCGACGAGACGTGACGCGACGCGACGCGACGATGCATATGGAGTCGAGCGGAGCAGCGCAGCGCAGCGAAACCAGAAGCCGCGCGGCGCAGCCCGACGCCGCGCGGTGCAGCAAAACGCGCGATACCACCAAATGATCTCAATGCAATTTTTATCTTATTGTGTAGTTGATAAAATTTAATTGTTTATCACGCAGTTCAATTGTTTCTTCCCGCTGCGTCGCGGCGCAGCGAGACGCCTCGCGGCGCATCCTGAAACCGCCGAACTAACTCAATGAAATGTGTATCTTTTGTATAGTAAATAAAGTTCTTTTTTGTAATACTCTCTTAATAAGTGCGCGTCGCGTCGCGTCGCGTCGTGGTGTGAGCCGACTCGACCTGGCTTTGTTATTACTTCGTTCAGCGCGCGATGTATCGGCGCGCGTCCGATACATGAAGGGTTGCCTCAATGAAATATAAAAAAAAGTTTACGAATTGTTTTTATATTCCTTACAAAATAACGGAGATGTTAAATTGATCTGGCATTTAAATAACAATAATATTATGAGAAGGATAAAACTATACAATCACTAGTATGAGAGAGCGAGATGGACAACATTTTTTTATCCTTCTCTGCATATGCGATTTTATTGTTTGGGGCTCTGGCTCCCAGTTCTAGTGCACCCATTGGCTTTCACCCGCTGTCTTGTATGACCCGACCAAATTACGTAGTTCATTTTATATTATGGCTGGCATATGTATCACGTGTTCATCATTTTAGTCGGGTTATATCTCTATAGCTATTTCATTTGCCTACGTTAATGTCTTCTCTATTTCATTTTCCCTCTATGCAAAATAATCAAGAAGTCTAACCCTAACTAAGAGTCGAATTTAAGTCGAAAAAGTGAATTTTACGCCGGCTTGTCATTTTAGTATCGTAAGCATTAAAAGCAAAATTAAAAAATTTGTACAACCCAGGACGGTTAAACAGTAATTGAAAAAAGAGAAAATAATTTAAAAACGCCCGCCTTAAAAAAATATGTAACGCGAGATAATAAACGTAATATTCAACAACCTATGAACTTAATAAAAACCCAAGAATATCCGTCAAGGACTGCCATTAAATTAACTAGTTTTCAGTTTTATAGTACCGTGAATAATTGGAGATTTATTAGCGCTATACTTACTTACACCCCTTCATGGGCAGGCCATGCCCCTACAGTGCAGTACAGGGGACCTTTAGAAGTTGATAATGATGACAAGGAAATTTAAAATAGTGATGGCAGCCCCCGACATCACATCGTTACTGAGGGTATGACTTCAACTTGACCTGAAAAGTTACTTTGACCTGTGTATTCAAGTCATATATAAATGACTTGAATACACAATAACTTGAAGAATTATAATACTGGCGACTTCGCCACTGGCGAAATGCACTAGTCGTGTGGAGCCATAATAAAACTAAAAAAAAAAAAAAAAAAAAACACTTTAAAGCGCAGAGAGAGAAGCTTGGAGAATAGACTCCACCTTTTTTTTTAATAGTTTTATTATGGCTACACACGATTAGTGTATTTAGCCAGTGTCAAGTATTGAAATTCATCAAGTTTTCAAGTTCAATTTAAGTCGTAGAGATGGGTCAAAGTTTCATTTCAGGTCAGTTTTCAAGTAAAAGTCTAGTCTAAGTCATACCTTCAGTAAAGTGGTGTTTACTGAAGATTTTCTGTGGAATTTTGGTGAGAACGCAAATAGCATGTTTTTCAACATTGTGCTGTTTCCCTACACTCGCACACATTCACCGGCACTTAATGGCTAATAATCCACATTTATTACACATTAACTCGCGGAAGAATACAAGTTTTAGGAAAAAATACAATGAGATCACACACACTTTTCCACGTTCCCGCCAAAAACCCCGACTCTACCTTTATCAATTTTTTAGGCACAGAATAATGAATAGTTGTATAGTTGAATAATGAATAGTACAATCCGTGGAGAGAAGGCAAACTCCCTACGGTCCACCGAGTACTGAATCACTCTACTACGTCATAAGAGTAGGCACTTCCCTAGATTGTTGATAACCGAATTATGAACGTACTTTGTACCAACCTAACAATACCAAACATAGAACCAACATTATGACAACAGCAATATTGGTCTAGGGCTTAGGGGCATAACCACAGATATTGTATATTTATATCTGTGGGCATAACAAATTGCTTTTGTCTATCGATATCGATAAAAGTAAAAATAAATATGAGAAGTAGTGGTATCATTTAATCCTGTGTTAATTTGGTATAGTATTATTACGGACCCTGCATTTTTTAGGTCATATTAACATATATTTAGATTCGGTCGGAGCGTGGACTTCATCAATCGAACTCTCTCGGCTTTGATGTCGATATCCAAGTACAAGTCAGTGATCACTTCCTGTATTGAACCGAGTGATCACAGACGTCTCTGCATATGCGCCGTTCGTTTGTTATGATGAAGTCAATCTCGTTTTTAGTCACAGTATCGGGGCTTTGCCACATCCACTTCCTTTGGGGCTGTTTCTTGAAGAAAAAGTTCATCAAGAAAAGCCCCACTTTCTCTAGGAAATTGACGAGCATTTGCCCCTTGTGATTCCTGGTCTAAAATCCGTTTGGTCCTATAGTCGATTCACTGCAGGTCTGTACTCCCACTTTGGCGTAAAAGTCTCCCATAACAACGTTGTAGTGAGCCTTAGAGATGGTATATAAGGCTCTGGAAATTTCATTATACATACTTTCCACCTCGGTCCTGTGTTAATTTGGTATAGTAATTAAAACGAAGCTACGGACTCTGCTTTTTTTTATTATATTACATAGTAGAATTAAGGAACCTATATCCAGCAGTAGACGGAAATTGGCTCTTAATGATGATGATTACAAAAGAACATAATGCAACTTAGAATTAACAACTTTTCATGTATTATAACTTTATTCTATTCACAAACGATTTAATAGCCTTAGGAAAAGTGTTATCCAGACGTGACACGTCAAACTTTTAGTTTTCGTATGGGTAGGTACACGAAATCTTCGTTTCCGCCATATCGCGAGTTTGAGCCGTATCCAACATCTGCATTAACACATTAAATGTTTTATTGATAAGTGTTGCACATTACAAGTCATGTTTTAAGTTTTTGGAATTTTGATGTGATTGCAAACAGAATATTTTTCGACATTGTGCTATTTCCCTACACTCGCACACAATATTCACCGCAATAGTTAATAATCCATATTTATTACACATTAAATCCCAGAATACCACAAGTTTTAGGAAAATATACAATAAGAGCACACGCACACACTTTATCACGTTGCCGTTTTTCTGACTCGCCCACACCACAAACTTCATATTATCGTAATTATTTGCCTCCCATTACAATAAAACATGAGATTTTAATTAAAAATGTTACAAAATAATAAGCTGTACATTATCACGCACAAACAAAGCTAACCAAAGTTTAAGAAAGACATGACTTCTTTATCACCAGAAATTGTTGCCAACCTAATTTAACGGAAAGTATTATTTCCAGTGTTGGTACAAAGTACGTTCATAATTATCTGTTACTTAATTATGTATGCAATGGCGCGGGACTGAGTCTGTCACTGTCATCTGTCAAGTGTCACTCTGTCTGTCTGACGTCTGTGCATTTTGATAATACATGATTGCTTTGACGATGATGACTTTGATAAGCCATTGAATTTTGTGTAATGTGTTGATACGTAGTATCATAGTAGTCTGTGATGTGTTGTTATTTGTGGATGGGATATACGATACGAACGAATATAAAAAGATATTTTCTGTTTCATGAAAAGTGCTACTCAATTATTGTATTGTAACTAATTAGTATATACTATGCGCTACCTCTCGCAAGTGTTTCAGCCTCTCATTACTGTGCCTAAGAATGCCAAAATTAAAAACACGGAGATTACGTGCAAGAGTCAAAAGGTAAGCCGAATAACCTCCAGGCAAATTGCTACAAACTAAAAAATACTTTTATTGTGTGTTTCGGGCTAGATAAAGGAAGTCATGTAACACCGTGTTGTTTTAGTTGGGGCTGATCTTGGCTTGGCCGGGACATGATCACTTACTTATCAGATAGTACAGACGACCCGCGGTTTTTCCAATCATTTTTATATTTCCATTATTTACTAAAATTAATTATTTACCATAAACTTAATTTTAAAAAAAAATATTTTAGTACCTATTATTTTATTTTTATTAGCTATGTGAAGTCGCATAGTCAAATTTGAACTATTGGGAGCTGACACAATCTCTTATAGTCTGATACTATTTGAAATACTGATACATTTTACATACAGAGATCTATATCTTTTCATATGTTGTTGCATAGATTCACTCCAAGCAAATGATTGTAGGTATCTGTATCTGTAATGTTACCATTAATTCGGCCTGTCATAGCTTTGTTTGTTCTGTCTATTGTGTGAAGTGATAAATAAACAATAGATAACATTGTTCGGTGGGCAGCTGCTGTTGGAGTGTGGTCTGATCCGTCCATCGGGCGCGGGGCTGTTCACGTTGCTGCCGCTGGCGCGCCGAGCGCTCTCCAAGCTGGAGGCGCTGGTGCGCACCTGCTTCGACGACTGCGGGGCACAAGAGGTCACCACTCACCACCACCTCTCAAACTCAGTACCCATATTCAATATCCCATTCAAGCTCAGAAATGTCCACACACACACATATATAATACTAACATCATCATCAAAATCACCCCCTTCACTATTGGAAACCATTGCCATACTCTGCTTCTTCCAGGAGCAGCTTAGGTAAACAGGCAACCCCTAGCAGGATGTCAGTGCAATTCTCATTACTCCCACTACCAACTAGAATTAAAATATTCATTGCATCTGTTCGATCTCTGCAAGTATTTGAGGGTAGTTAGAAAAAACTCCGTCAATACTTTATATTCTACACCGCTTGTATGCGGATGACATTGGTTCGCGGACCGCGCCGAGAGCACGTTGTTCTCAAACTTGCCGGTTTATTACCTTTCCTTCGTCTCTTGGAACGACTTTGGATTAAAACCACCGAAGTGCTGCTTGTGTGAAAGTTTACATACTAGGATACCGATCGCAGTCTGGACGTTGCCTGGATTGCTACCTGTGCTGCTGCTATATCGGCGGGCGTGGATAAAAGGTTGGTGGAGTATCTTTATTACCTTTCATAGCTTGCAGGGATCGATGATCTGTTCCTCACCTAACGACGCACCTCATACAGTCCATTCATTTATAAAAACAAATTAATTACCTCCCCCGAGACTGTACGTGTACCGTACATTCTTTTGTGGTCACTTCGAGCCCAGATGTGGCTATGTGGACCTATGACTAGATGAATTATAGTCCTCTGGATCTACTCACCTCGCTTTTGAATTCGTAATTCATAGCCTAATATAGTGCAGACGTTCTGTACCTATATTTTTTCTGACCGTGTCAGATTACCTCACGTAATTATCGTTGCCGTGCAACTTAATTACAATTGTTAAGACGTCCTTAACTTATCTATATATATATATATATATATATTTTGGCCGTGCAAATTACCTCTTATAATCCCCATAAATTATAATTTGAAATTTGATTTGAAATTACGTGATTTACGTAAGAGTAGACGTTCTACCTACTTGATTATTTTAAAACCCTATTTTGCACTGGTACATATTACACGTACACTAAAAACACATAATCTTGTCGTACAAGTATTTATATATGTATTGTGTAATTAATTTGCATTAAATATAAGCATATTTAACGAAAATATTGAAAAATCAATTTTATCTATCGCTAAATTGTGTGTAGGTAGTTTTAAAAATGGCTCCACCTAAAGAACAAATAGAATTATCTGGAACTTCAGATCGTGAATTAACCGTGTTAATTCATCGAAAACAACGTTTGTTTCAACAAATGCAAACAGTTTATGATATGTCCCGTGAATTAAGTGATAACGAATCAATAGAAATATTTTTAATGCATGTGAACGAAATTATCGACTTACGTAGTTCATTTGAGAAAATAATATTTCAAATATTCGAAAAGGAACTTGAACTCCAACCTAAATCAAACCTTAGAAGTCATGAATTAAAGAGTTTTGACGATCTTTATTTTCGAGTTAAGATGTGTGCATCCAAATATAAGCCGAAGGCTGAAGACGTTAAGAGCGAAAATCCTTCGCACTCTGTGGAGTCCCGACCAAGATTACCTAAGTTAGAATTGTTTACGTTCGATTCTAATGTTGAGAATTTCAATACGTTTTATGAGACATTCTGTTCCTTGGTTCATAATCAAAGTCATATTCCGAAAATAGATAAATTCCATTACTTGTTGTCATGCACGAAAGGTCCAGCATTAAACATTGTAAAAAGTGTTCCGATTTCCGCCAACAATTACGATTTAGTCTGGCAAAGTTTAATTGATAAATATCAAGATAACAGATTGTTGGTCGGTAGGTATTTAGATAAAATGCTGAACTTTTCGCCGCTGCAGAAGGAAACTTCTAATAATTTGAATATGTTTATTGAGAACTTTGAACATTCATATAGAGCTATTCAATCGCTTAACATTCCAGACTTGAACAGTTATGTAATGTGTCATATTGCATTGAGGGCGTTGGACCCGCACACTCGGAAATGTTTTGAACAAAAATTAGATCAAACCTCGATACCTCAATTTAATGAATTAATGTCATTTGTTCACAATCAGATCAAAGTGTTAGATCATTCTGCGTCGTATTCTGCTTCTAATGTGCAACCTCATAAACCTGGTGGTAAACACCATGGTACCTCGAAACAAAGTAATTTGGGAAATTACTCGCATTCTTCTACATGCTCTAAAGTTGTGTGTGTACATTGTGGAGAAGGTCATATGGTCTTCCGTTGTGATAAGTTTCGTAAACTATCAAACGTTCAACGCATTAGCCGTGCTAATGAATTAAGGTTGTGTCACAATTGCCTAAAACCGAACCATATTTCAAAGGCGTGTAAAAGTAACTTTAAATGCTTGATATGTAAATTACCTCATCACGTATTGTTGCACCGCGATGTTAGCGTGAACGATAACAAAGCGGTATCAAGTCAAATTCCAGTTTCACCTGTGGCTATGCCGGTACAAAGTTTGATTCCCGCTGCGCCTACGCCAGTGCCGTGCACGGAGGACGTGCCAGCCGTTATCAACACTTGTCATGTTACGTCATCGCATGCGAACTATGCAGTTATACTTGGGACGGCCGTTGTGCATGTTTTAGATTCCTTTAATAATTATCAACCCTGTCGGGTATTGATCGACTCGGGCGCACAATCGAGTTTTATTTCGGTTGATTGTTATCAACGGTTAGGACTGACTGCAAATAAATGTCCGTATAATATATTCGGTCTCGGCGGTGAATACGTAAAAAATTACGGGATGGCTTCGTGTGCCATTAGACCGCGTCATTGTTCTGCGCCGACTTTTAATTTCGATGCCGTGATTTTACCTAAAATTACCTCTGATTTGCCGACTGTTTCTATTCCGGATAAAGTAGTAAATGAATATAAAAATTTGCAGTTAGCCGATCCGTATTTTTATCAGAAATCGCCGATTGATATAATATTATCGGGTGATATGTTTCCCTATGTTTATGACGGGAAGAAATTTATAGTAAATAGTGATGTGCCAGTTGCATTAGGGAGTGTATTTGGTCATGTGATAACCGGAAGACTAGAGATGAGTTCCTCTAGCAACCTGAATGTTGTACCGTGTACAACCTCGTTAGTGTCGTACACTACCGAAAGTACCTCTTTGAACGATACTCTCAAGCGGTTTTGGGAGATGGAATCTTTGCCGTGCGAAGTTCCTATGGACCCGCTTGACGAGTTAGCTGAAAAAATATATGCTGATAAGCATTATCGTGATGAAACCGGTCGTTACGTTTCTCCGATCTTATTGAACCCAGATCATGCGCCTATCGGTGACTCACATGATGTGGCCTTGAAACGACTCAACCAGGTCGAGCGCCGCCTCGCTCGATCCCCAGACCTTCGTAAGGCTTACGTTGAGTTCATGAGAGAATATGAGACCCTCGGGCATATGGAACGGTATCAAGGTTCAGAACCCTCAACATTTGTTATACCGCACCATTGCGTTCTCCGTCCTTCGTCGACTAGCACGCCTCTTCGTGTCGTGTTCGATGGATCAGCGCGACCTAGTAATGGAACCTCCCTCAATGATGCTCTTCTGACAGGCAGAAAACTACACCAAGACTTATTACAAATTATTATTAATTTTCGTTTGTATGAAGTGTGTTTTACTGCAGACGTGTCGAAGATGTATAGGGCGGTTCTCATTGACCCCGCTGATCGGAAGTATCAGCACATTCTATGGCGTGAGTCGCCGACGGAACCGGTGCACACCTATGAGTTAAAGACGAATACCTATGGTCTTCGTAGTACACCATATGTTGCTGTACGCACACTGTATCAGCTGGCCGAGGACGAGCTGACTCGCACTGAGCAGCCGAGGTCCGAAGCAGCCAGGGTACTCACTCAAGGTTTCTACGTCGATGATTTGTTGTGGTCATGTCAAACGAAAGAAGCCGCTTGTACGTTACAAGACGACTTAACATCACTTCTTAAAAGTGGTGGGTTTGACTTAAGAAAGTGGGCGAGTAACTGTCCCGAGTTACTGTCTCGGATGCAAACGGACCAGGTTTCATGTATCGACTTTCAAGACGATACGTTATCGTCATCTTTCAAGGTTCTAGAATTGACATGGTTACCTCCTTGTGATAGCTTTGCATTTAATTACAACATGACTGACGCCAAACAAACCAAACGATCCGTGCTTAAATTACTTGCGAGTATTTTTGATCCCGTTGGACTTATTTCGCCTTGTACGTTTGTCGCGAAATGTATTATGCAAGATCTCTGGAAATTAGGTATCGGATGGGATGACCAGTTGCCGCCGGAGCCGTGCTCTCAGTGGAACCGATTTATCTCCGACTTGCCGCTCTTATCGGAAGTGCGTTTCGAGCGTCACGTCTTAATACCTAACTTCCGTGAGGTGCAATTGATTGCATTCTGCGATGGATCGTCGCGCGGATTCGCGACTTGTTTATACTTGCGTAGCGTAGATAACGTAGGTAACGTGAAGGTCAGGTTGTTGACTAGCAAGTCAAAAGTTGCGCCGCTTAATCCGCTCTTGTCAATACCTAGACTTGAACTCGAAGCAGCCGTGCTGCTTAGTAAACTTGTTAGTTTTGTCAACCAAAACTTAAGTGATTTAAAATATTCGATAGTCGCCCTTAGCGACTCGAAGAACGTATTAGCGTGGATTCAGACGCCACCTTATATGTTAAAAACATTTGTGGCTAACCGTGTTAGTCAGCTGACAGCTGTGGTGCCGCCCAGCTGTTGGTTTCATGTTAGAAGCGAGAATAATTGTGCAGACATTTGTTCTCGTGGCGCGCTGCCGGCTCGCTTTGTGGAGGAAGCCACGGAGTGGACTAATGGCCCCGCCTGGTTATATGAAGATAGACAGAAATGGCCGATCGAAGCATTTTATGTCAAGAAAGAATTTAAGGTTCCCGAGCTTAAATCGAACAATGCAACGTTTGCATTTAATTCATGTGAAGACAGACACGTTTTCTGTAATGACCTCGAAGAAACTTTCGACAAGTTTTCTTCTTTTAATCGATTACAGCGTGTAATCTCATGGTGTCATAGGTTCGTGAATAATCTAAGACTTAAAAATTCAGAGCGGTCTATAGGACCTCTGAATACTTCTGAGCTTAAGCAAGCTAACAGCACGATTATTCGCGTACTTCAATTGAACCATTTCGATGCAGAGATTTCATCTTTGAAGAAAGGTAAATATTTTGTCTCGTTACGGAAGTTGTCACCTTTCGTAGATTCTCAAAATTTCCTCAGGGTGGGGGGTCGCCTTTTGCAAAGCGACCTTCCATACAATGCAAAGCACCCGGTTTTGCTTCCAAAATGTCATACGAGCAACTTATTAATTGAGCATTTGCATCGAACGTATTTACATGTAGGCCCTCGTACGTTACAAGGGATATTGTGTAAAAAATATTGGCTCGTTGGTGCTCGTAGCACTATTCGATCAGTTTTGACCAAATGTAAAATTTGCTTTAAATGTCGACCTACCGCGTTACAGCCTCAGATGGGTACGTTACCCGCACCTAGGCTCATGCCCGATAAGATCTTCAATCACGTCGGTTGTGACCTAGGTGGTCCTTTTTTTGTAAAGGAAAGTTTACGACGTAATGCTAAGGTTCACAAGGCATATCTATGCCTGTTTGTTTGTTTTTCGACAAAGGCAGTGCATTGTGAAGTGCTGACCGACTTGTCATGTGAATGTTTCTTAGCTGCATTCGATCGTTTTGTAGCTCGCCGCGGGCTTAGTTCGTGCTTGTATTCAGATTGCGGCACCAATTTTATCGCTGCAGCTAAGCACCTCAAAGAAGTAGCAAACTTTTTGAATAATAAGAGGAATCAAGATGAGATTCTTACTGGATTGACAGTTCGTCAGGTTGAGTGGCGAACGAATCCGCCTAGTGCTCCGTCCATGGGTGGACTTTGGGAGGCCGGTATTCGTTCTGCGAAACATCTTCTCCTTCGTTCTGTAGCTGACAGATCTCTGACGTTCGAAGAGTTGACAACCGTGTTCTGCAGAGTTGAAGCAGTTTTAAACTCTCGACCTTTGTGTCCGTTGTCGGATAACCCTAACGAGTTCGATGTGTTAACCGCTGGTCATTTTCTTATTGGTCAAGGTCTAGTAGCCGTACCGGAATATGATTTTGAGGACGTTCCTCAGAATAGATTGTCACGTTGGCAATCAATTCAGAAGGTTTCACAGTCATTCTGGAGACGTTGGTCTGATGATTACCTTCACACTCTTCAACAGAGAGCGAAGTGGTTTTCCTCACCTCCTAACGTCAAGGTCGGAGATTTAGTTCTACTAAAATCAAATTTAACTAAACCCTTACAGTGGCCTCTAGGCATAATAGAAAAGATACATCATGGCGTTGATAAAATTGTGCGTGTTGTAACTCTACGAACCAAAAATGGTCTGATTAAAAGACCAGTGAACAAGATTTGCCCGTTACCATATGCAAATTAATTACTTGTCTCATAATACGAGTATTATAGATTCCTAAGTTAGTTATACTTTACCTCTATAAGTTACTACCTATACAGTTTACACTTAGATATAAGTACACCTCACTAATAAGCTTCGTAAGTTTATTTAGTATTTATGTTTATTTTTAATTTTGATTGCATATCCCTTACACTCTACATGCATTAAGGTTTAGGGAATTCATCATGATGAATTCGGTGAGGGGTATGTTCGATCTCTGCAAGTATTTGAGGGTAGTTAGAAAAAACTCCGTCAATACTTTATATTCTACACCGCTTGTATGCGGATGACATTGGTTCGCGGACCGCGCCGAGAGCACGTTGTTCTCAAACTTGCCGGTTTATTACCTTTCCTTCGTCTCTTGGAACGACTTTGGATTAAAACCACCGAAGTGCTGCTTGTGTGAAAGTTTACATACTAGGATACCGATCGCAGTCTGGACGTTGCCTGGATTGCTACCTGTGCTGCTGCTATATCGGCGGGCGTGGATAAAAGGTTGGTGGAGTATCTTTATTACCTTTCATAGCTTGCAGGGATCGATGATCTGTTCCTCACCTAACGACGCACCTCATACAGTCCATTCATTTATAAAAACAAATTAATTACCTCCCCGAGACTGTACGTGTACCGTACAGCATCTATCTGAGTGATTGCATGTTTATATGAAAATTGCTTGTTATACTTCTATTTTACATTTCGTTAAAAACTTATGCCTATATTTGGTGATCTATACCTGAATGGTGTTGTGTACTCGCACCATTACTGTAACGAGACCCTAAGATCTCAGCCGCATCTGACTGGCAAGGCTGCAGCAGCGGTGTATGTTCACGCTTG
>CATOZX010000011.1:0-48214 GCA_954871355.1 Cabera pusaria | reverse complement strand
TGTGGCTATTAGAATACAAAAAATGCAAAAATATTACCTACAAAGTAGATAAAACAAAGGTTTGCGCGAGCGTAGAGAAAATTTTTACGTCTTTTTATGACTCTGACAGTTTTTATGACCTACTAAGTTCACACTGATGAAGCAAAGGTTAAACTTGATATCCTCTTATTTTAAGGTTAATAATCATTATGATTATTGAAGGTTGTACTGGTTCAATTTATGAACTCGTTCTGATGCATGGTGCTATTAAAATACAAAAAATGCAAAAATATGACCTATAAAGTAGATAAAACAAAGGTTTGCGCAAGCGCAGCGAGCGCGAAAATGTTTACGTCATTTTATGACCCTGACAGTTTTTATGACCATCTAAGTGAACACTGATGACAAAAAGGTTAAACTTGATATCTACTTATTTTTAGGTAAAAAATCATTATGATTATTGAAGGTTGTACTGTTTAAATTTATAAACTCGTTTTGATGCATGTGGCTATTAAAATACAAAAAATACTGAATTATTTCCTACAAAGTAGATAAAACAAAGGTTTGCGCGAGCGCAGCGAGCGCTATTAATGCGCGAGCGAAGCGAGCGCGAAAATATTTACGTCATTTTATGACCCTGACAGTTTTTATGACCTACTAAGTTAACACTGATGACGCAAAGGTTAAACTTGATATCCTCTTATTTTAAGGTTAATAATCATTATGATTATTTAAGGTTGTACTGTTTCAATTTATGGACTCGTTCTGATGCATGTGGCTATTAAAATACAAAAAATGCTGAAATATTACCTACAAAGTAGATAAAACAAAGGTTTGCGCGAGCGCAGCGAGCGCGATAATTTTTACGTCATTTTATGACCTTGACAGTTTTTATGACCATCTAAGTGAACACTGATGACAAAAAGGTTAAACTTGATATCTACTTATTTTTAGGTAAAAAATCATTATGATTATTGAAGGTTGTACTGTTTAAATTTATAAACTCGTTTTGATGCATGTGGCTATTAAAATACAAAAAATACTGAAATATTTCCTACAAAGTAGATAAAACAAAGGTTTGCGCGAGCGCAGCGAGCGCTATTAATGCGCGAGCGAAGCGAGCGCGAAAATATTTACGTAATTTTATGACCCTGACAGTTTTTATGACCAACTAAGTTAACACTGATGACACAAAGGTTAAACTTGATATCCTCTTATTTTAAGGTTAATAATTATTATGAGTATTGAAGGTTGTACTGTTTCAATTTATGGACTCGTTTTGATGCATGTGGCTATTAAAATACAAAAAATGCTGAAATATTATTTACAAAGTAGGTAAATGAAAGGTTTGCGCGAGCGCAGCGAGCGCGAAAATTTTTACGTCATTTTATGACCCTGACAGTTTTTATGACCATCTAAGTGAACACTGATGACAAAAAGGTTAAACTTGATATCTACTTATTTTTAGGTAAAAAATCATTATGATTATTGAAGGTTGTACTGTTTAAATTTATAAACTCGTTTTAATGCATGTGGCTATTAAAATACAAAAAATACTGAAATATTTCCTACAAAGTAGATAAAACAAAGGTTTGCGCGAGCGCAGCGAGCGCTATTAATGCGCGAGCGAAGCGAGCGCGAAATTATTTACGTCATTTTATGACCCTGACAGTTTTTATGACCAACTAAGTAAACACTGATGACACAAAGGTTAAACTTGATATCCAATTATTTTAAGGTTAATAATTATTATGATTATTGAAGGTTGTACTGTTTCAATTAATGGCCTCGTTTCGATGCACGTGGCTACTAAAATAAAAAAATGCTGAAATATAACCTGCAAAGTAGACAAAACAAATGTTTGCGGAAGCGCTGTGAGCGCTATCACTGCGCGAGCGAAGCGAGCGCGAAAAAATTTTATGTCTTTTTATTACCCTGACAGTTTTTATGACCTACTAAGTCAAGACCGATGACACAAAGGGTTAACTTGATATCCACTTATTTTAAGGTAAAAAATCATTATGATTGTTGAAGGTTGTACTGTTTCAATTTGTAAACTCGTTTTGATACATGTGGCTATTAAAATACAAAAAATGCTGAAATATTATTTACAAAGTAGGTAAATGAAAGGTTTTCGCGAGCGCGAAAATTTTTACGTCATTTTATGACCCTGACCCAGTTTTTGTGACCTATTAAGTCAACACCAATGACCCTACGGTTAAACTTGATATCCATTTATTTTAAGGTAAAAAATCATTATGATTATTGAAGGTTGTACTGTTTCAATTTATGGACTCGTTCTGATGCATGTGGCTATTAAAATACAAAAAATACTGAAATATTTCCTACAAAGTAGATAAAACAAAGGTTTGCGCGAGCGCAGCGAGCGCTATTAATGCGCGAGCGAAGCGAGTGCGAAATTATTTACGTCATTTTATGACCCTGACAGTTTTTATGACCAACTAAGTAAACACTGATGACACAAAGGTTAAACTTGATATCCAATTATTTTAAGGTTAATAATTATTATGATTATTGAAGGTTGTACTGTTTCAATTAATGGCCTCGTTTCGATGCACGTGGCTACTAAAATAAAAAAATGCTGAAATATAACCTGCAAAGTAGACAAAACAAATGTTTGCGGAAGCGCTGTGAGCGCGAAAAAATTTTATGTCTTTTTATTACCCTGACAGTTTTTATGACCTACTAAGTCAAGACCGATGACACAAAGGGTTAACTTGATATCCACTTATTTTAAGGTAAAAAATCATTATGATTGTTGAAGGTTGTACTGTTTCAATTTGTAAACTCGTTTTGATACATGTGGCTATTAAAATACAAAAAATGCTGAAATATTATTTACAAAGTAGGTAAATGAAAGGTTTTCGCGAGCGCGAAAATTTTTACGTCATTTTATGACCCTGACCCAGTTTTTGTGACCTATTAAGTCAACACCAATGACCCTACGGTTAAACTTGATATCCATTTATTTTAAGGTAAAAAATCATTATGATTATTGAAGGTTGTACTGTTTCAATTTATGGACTCGTTCTGATGCATGTGGCTATTAAAATACAAAAAATACTGAAATATTTCCTACAAAGTAGATAAAACAAAGGTTTGCGCGAGCGCAGCGAGCGCTATTAATGCGCGAGCGAAGCGAGCGCGAAATTATTTACGTCATTTTATGACCCTGACAGTTTTTATGACCAACTAAGTAAACACTGATGACACAAAGGTTAAACTTGATATCCAATTATTTTAAGGTTAATAATTATTATGATTATTGAAGGTTGTACTGTTTCAATTAATGGCCTCGTTTCGATGCACGTGGCTACTAAAATAAAAAAATGCTGAAATATAACCTGCAAAGTAGACAAAACAAATGTTTGCGGAAGCGCTGTGAGCGCTATCACTGCGCGAGCGAAGCGAGCGCGAAAAAATTTTATGTCTTTTTATTACCCTGACAGTTTTTATGACCTACTAAGTCAAGACCGATGACACAAAGGGTTAACTTGATATCCACTTATTTTAAGGTAAAAAATCATTATGATTGTTGAAGGTTGTACTGTTTCAATTTGTAAACTCGTTTTGATACATGTGGCTATTAAAATACAAAAAATGCTGAAATATTATTTACAAAGTAGGTAAATGAAAGGTTTTCGCGAGCGCGAAAATTTTTACGTCATTTTATGACCCTGACCCAGTTTTTGTGACCTATTAAGTCAACACCAATGACCCTACGGTTAAACTGGATATCCATTTATTTTAAGGTAAAAAATCATTATGATTATTGAAGGTTGTACTGTTTCAATTTATGGACTCGTTCTGATGCATGTGCCTATTAATATACAAAAGTTGCTGAAATGTTTCCTCCAAAGTAGATATAACAAATCTTTGCGAGACCGGAGCGAGCGTTTTCACTGTGCGAGCGTAGCAAGCCCTATCACTGCGCGAAAAAATTTTACGACCATTTAGTACTCTGACAGTTTTTATGACCTACTAAGTTAACACTGATGACACAAAGGTTTAAATTGATATCCACTTATTTTAAGGTTAAAAATCATTATGATTATTGAAGGTTGTACTGTTTCAATTTATGGACTCGTTTTGATGCATGTGGCTATTAAAATACAAAAGTTGCTGAAATATTACCTTCAAAGTAGATCAAACAAATTATTGCGCAAGCGCAGCTAGCGCTATCACTGCGCAAGCGAAGTGAGCGAGATTTTTTTTACTTTTTATGATTCTGACAGTTTTTATAACCTACTTAGTCAACACCGATGACCCTTAGGTTAAATGTGGCTGTTAAAACACGAATGCTTTTGAAATACTTCCCATAAAGCAGATTGGGCGAAGCACGTTGGGTGAGCAAAACCATCGCGTAAATTTTGATGACTTTTAATGACCCTGACAGTTTTATGGCCTTATTAAGGCACTTATTAAGTTTAGTCATTATCCATAAACCTAAGGTCAAACTTTTATGATTATGCAAACTCTATGTTAAGTTAGAAAAAAATATAGGCCCCACACTTAACTGCCGAAAAAAAGTATTCTTTGCCCTTTTATGCCCTATTAAATGTATGTGTACAAAATTTCATCTGAATCGGTCAAGCCGTTTGGCCGAAAAGAGGCCACACATTTACAAAATTCTGTAATAAAAATATAGACACCCGAAATTTCCACCCAAAAAAAAATATTCGTTGCCCTTCTATGTCTTTTTGACTGTCTGTGTACAAAATTTCAGCTTAAATGGTTAACCCGTTTGACCGAGAGTAGGACACACATTCACAAAGTTCAATTTAAAAATTCTTGGCACCTGGACTCGACTGCCAGAAAAAAAGTATCCTATGTGATGCTATGCAAGATGAACTGTAATATACATAAAATTTCAGCTGAATCGGTCAAGCTGTTTAGCTGATAAGAGGCCAAACATTCACAAAATTCAATAAAAAAAATCTAAACACTCAGACTCGATAGCCAAAAAAAAAGTATTCAATATCCTATTCTGCCCCATGACATGTATTCATTCAAAATTTCAGGCAAATTGGTCAAGCCGTTTATTCGAGAAGAAGTCTTATATTTACAAAATTCAATTAAAAATATCTGGACCCCCTAACTCGATAGCCAAAAAAAAAAGTATCCTATATCCTATTCTACCCTATGAACTGGCGTCATACTACATTTCAGGCAAATCGGTCGAGCCGTTTATTCGAGAAGAGATCTTATATTTACAAAATTCTATTAAAAAAATTTGTACCACCTGACTCGATAGCCAGAAAAAAAGTATTCTATATCCTATTCTGCCCTATGACATGTATTCATACAAAATTTCAGGCAAATTGGTCAAGCCGTTTTTTCGAGAAGAAGTCTTATCTTTACAAAATTCAATTAAAAATATCTGGACCCCCCAACTCGATAGCCAAAAAAAAAAGTATCCTATATCCTATTCTACCCTATGAACTGTCTTCGTACTACATTTCAGGCAAATCGGTCAAGCCGTTTATTTGAGAAGAGGTCTTATATTTACAAAATTCAATTAAAAATATTTGGACCCCCTGACTCGATAGCAAGAAAAAAAGTATTCTATATCCTATTTTGCCCTATGAACTGTCTTCGTACTACATTTCAGGCAAATCGGTCAAGCCGTTTATTTGAGAAGAGGTCTTATATTTACAAAATTCAATTAAAAATATTTGGACCCCCTGACTCGATAGCAAGAAAAAAAAAAATCTATATCCTATTTTGCCCTATGACATGTATTTATACAACAGTTCAGGCAAATTGGTCAAGCCGTTTATTCGAGAAGAAGTCTTATCTTTACAAAATTCAATTAAAAATATCTGGACCCCCTAACTGGATAGCCAAAAAAAAAGTATCCTTTATCCTATTCTACCCTATGAACTGTCTTCATACTACATTTCAGGCAAATCGCTCAAGCCGTTTATTTGAGAAGAGGTCTTATATTTACAAAATTCAATTAAAAATATTTGGACCCCTTGACTCGATAGCAAGAAAAAAAGTCTTCATTATTCTTTTCTGCCTTATGAACTGTCTTTATACAACATTTCGGGCAAATCGGTCAAGCCGATTATTCGAAAAGAGGTCCTTTAGTTACAAAATTCAATTAAGAATATCTGGACCCCCTGACTCGATAGCCAAAAAAAAAGTATCCTATATCCTATTCTGCCTTATGTTCTATCTTTGTACAAAATTTCAGCCAAATCGGTCAAGCCGTTTGACCGTGAAGAAGTCCCAAACAAACAAACAAACAAACAAACAAACAAATAAACAAACTGACTTTCGCATTTATAATATTGGTGTTGATTGGTGTTGATTCTCGTGTCACAGTTTTCGTTGCCATACTCCTCCGAAACGGCTTGACCGATTTTGATGAAATTTTTTGTGCTTATCCGGTATCTATGAGAATCGGCCAACATCTATTTTTCATCCCCCTAAATGTTAGGGGTAGTCCACCCCTAAATTTATTTTTTATTTTTTAGACAAAATTTTTAATTTCTATTTTTTTATGATACAACATACAAAAATACATACAATCCTCAATTTTCACCCTTCTACGATCAACCCTTATTTTTTAATAGCCATTTATTTATATGGCAAAACAACGTTTGCCGGGTCAGCTAGTTCCATATAAAATCCTTAAAAAGTTAAAGCCATCCCACTATTGCACCACAGGACCTAGGTGTATTCAGGTTTTTAATTATGATTACGAATTTAAGTCGTCTCAACTTCAAATACATTGAAGCTGCAAGTTTTTAAACAAGACGATTTATGATAGTAATTTGTGAGGTATCAAAATCAACATAATTTACTCACAATCTACTTATAATTTAAAACCCTACTAATCCTTAAAGATTTGATAAATCTTAGGCATTAGACAAACATTGCTAAAGTCGTTAGCGAGTCGATAAGGATTGGCGACAGATCTGCCGACCGATCGGTGCAATTTACTAGGATCGGATTAGACGCGACTCGTCGAAGCTATTAGCTAAGATCTACAGTTAAATCCTATCGAAGATGCTCTTAGATATCTTAAAATCCAATATTAAGCAATTTGTAATATGAATTAATGTTTTTTTCTTAAGGTATTTTAATTAAACATGACAAGCAAGATATTTGTCTGATGGTAAGCATCATTTTTGCTTAAAACAATAACTACCTACGGCACGGAAATTTATTGATTGACAGGTCGTACCTGATATTTTGTCTCACATGTTCTATTATTAACCGACTTCACAAAAAAGGAGGAGGTTCTCAATTCGTCTGTATGTTTTTTTTTTTTTTTGTGTGTATGTTACGCGATTTCTCCGTCAATAGTGAACGGATCCAAATGATTATTTTTTTAATAGGTAGGATACGTTTCCGAGGTGGTCCCATTTTAATTTTATCGAGATCTGATAAGTATCTCCAGAGATATGGAGATAAATACAGATACAGAGATATGGAGATAAATACAGATACAGAGATAAAGTATTCTATATCCTATTTTGCCCTATGAACTGTCTTCGTACTACATTTCAGGCAAATCGGTCAAGCCGTTTATTTGAGAAGAGGTCTTATATTTACAAAATTCAATTAAAAATATTTGGACCCCCTGACTCGATAGCAAGAAAAAAAAAAATCTATATCCTATTTTGCCCTATGACATCTATTTATACAACAGTTCAGGCAAATTGGTCAAGCCGTTTATTCGAGAAGAAGTCTTATCTTTACAAAATTCAATTAAAAATATCTGGACCCCCTAACTGGATAGCCAAAAAAAAAGTATCCTTTATCCTATTCTACCCTATGAACTGTCTTCATACTACATTTCAGGCAAATCGCTCAAGCCGTTTATTTGAGAAGAGGTCTTATATTTACAAAATTCAATTAAAAATATTTGGACCCCTTGACTCGATAGCAAGAAAAAAAGTCTTCATTATTCTTTTCTGCCTTATGAACTGTCTTTATACAACATTTCGGGCAAATCGGTCAAGCCGATTATTCGAAAAGAGGTCCTTTAGTTACAAAATTCAATTAAGAATATCTGGACCCCCTGACTCGATAGCCAAAAAAAAAGTATCCTATATCCTATTCTGCCTTATGTTCTATCTTTGTACAAAATTTCAGCCAAATCGGTCAAGCCGTTTGACCGTGAAGAAGTCCCAAACAAACAAACAAACAAACAAACAAACAAATAAACAAACTGACTTTCGCATTTATAATATTGGTGTTGAGTTGATAGATAATATATTAAAACCTATATTCATTATGTGATCTGTCTGTATCTAATTATTTTTACTGTGCTAATTAAGTACTAACTACTATATACGGTACTAACTACTATATAATATTTAAGTATACAAACAAATTAACGCTTGGCACTTAAATTAGTGGATAGAAGCGCCTCAAAAATAGAACAGATAGTACATGTCTTACTAACCACATTTAGCAGTAAAATAGTTGAATGTGTCTTTTCACAACCATCCTGAATCTCAAAATGTACAATTGAAACGTCAGCGAGTTATAATTTTTCCTGTGGCTCCATCTAGTGACATATGAATACAAACTTTGCAAACGAAATTCTGTGAATAAAGCGAATTTCGTGACATTTCATGACATTTAATGACATTTAGTTATTTTACATGACGTTTTGTGACATGACAGGTCATGTTTACTTGAAGGAGGATTTTATTACGATGAAGATTTCTTGATTTTTTTTTGTACCAACCCTACAAGAAAAGGTAAACATTTTTTCCTTTCCTAAGAAGATTTGTCTCTGTACCTTCTTTACTCATGTGATACGAGCTAGTTACAACAGATATTTATTCAATAATTTTCTATCGTGCTACGCCTTCGGCTGCGTCCTTAATTACCATCAGGTGAGATTGCAGCCAAACGATTGTTCAGTCAGTTATAAAATTAATGTAAGTATATTTTGATCGCGTTGACTAACAAGTTATTTTTTTACGGCTGAAAGGTAGGTACCGTAGATCCGAGTATTCCATATGTATAAGTTTCAACCTGATATTTCTACGCGTTCCTGAGAAAAAGGGTCTTGGCAGACGGACAGACAGATCGATATAAATATAAACAGTAAATACGTAGCTTAATAACAAAAATAAGCGGTTTACACTTCCGGTTTTTTTTGTACGTGATAAAAAAGCGTTTAACCGCTATCTCACCTGATGATAAGTGACGATGCGATCGACGATGTAGCACGCCTTATGCCGAGAGATACCTCGCGATTTGAAGACCCCCATGTATTATCAGGGTACTATTCCACATTTGTCGTTGACGTTATAAGAAACTGTGGTTGAAGCGTGAGTTGGATACTACAGCGCCACTAACATATCCCGCCAAGCGGACAAAATTGGAACTAAAGCTGTTACTGTATATTAGTGGCTTTATATAGCGTAGCGTCTCATCTCTATGAAAGATGTTACACAGCTAGCAACATCGCATCAAGCGAGCGACTTTCTTTTATTCTTAATACGCTTTTATTAGCTTCAGACGTATGTATGTTTGTATGTTAGTATGTAACGGAATCTTTGAACATGATTTTAACCCCCTTCAAAACGTCGGATTAACTCGAAATTTGGCATACTTATTAAGGACAGATGACAATTCAATATTTTAAACATTTTGACCCGTTATCCTTACTAAGATTTTTTTTAAATTCGACTAAAAAATGAAAAATAAATAATAGTTTTAAAAAAACTAAAAAAAATACGCGGATTGGATTTAGAATCGTTTGGCACGAAAAAGGGGGGGTAGAGGGGTGGAATGGGAAGGGGAGGGTCCCCCCTTCACTACCCTACCACTCCCATTACAAGGTAATGCATAGTTTTTGAGTTATGCCTATTTTTGTTGGGTTTTATTTTGGATTTTTGGTTGAATTTAGAATCGTTTGGCATGAATTTGATATAAAATATTATGGGGGTGGGTAGAGGTTAGGTCCCTGATTGTAACAATACCATTTCTTTAACAAGGTAATGCATATTTTACAAGAAAACGATATAAACAAAATCTAACCTAAAAATATACTAAACCATAAAAACAAAGCGCAAATAATAATTACAAGGGCTAGATAACTCATTAAAAATTTTAGTAATATTATTTACCACTACTAAATTAATAAGAACACCCCACTAGAAAAAAAACTAGGTTAGGTTAGGTTAGGCGCGTTACGACGAGACTAGGTTACGCGCGAGCCGAGCGAGCGAAGCGAGCGTGCCGCGGCAGCGGCCGGCGAAACGCAAAAAGTTTGTTAAACATCCAACAAAACAGTGATATTGATCAGCAAAGTGTTACAAAAAAGTGAGGTTATGATTTTACAAAAATACGCATAACTCTTAAACTATGTATTACCTTGTATTTAAAGTGGTGGGAAAAGGAAAGGGGGACCCTCCCTTACCCCCCCCCCCCATCACCTCATCCTCCCTTTTTCGTGCCAAACGATTCTAAATGTTTACCAAGTGAGGTTATGATTTTGCAAAAAAAATCATAACTCAAAAACTATGCATTACCTTGTAATGAGAGTGGTGGGGTAGTGAAAGCGGGACCCTCACCTACCCCCTCCACCCCTCCATTCCCCCTTTTTCGTGCCAAACGATTCTAAATTTCAACCAAATACGCTTTTATAGAAAATCCAACTAAAAAATAGAAAATAAATTTTAATAAATTTGAATTAAAAATAGTGTAAGAAAAAATGATTTTATTGTAAAAAAAGCGTGGGGTGCATGGTATCAATAGTTCCAAATAATAGTAAAACGAACAAATTCAATTTCCCATATAAATTGTTCTACCTACTTTCCTGTCAAACATTTGACGTTCGCACCTTCGGTACGGTAGGAAATTTGAAGCAAGTATTAAATTAAGGGTTTTAAATCGACAACATAATATATCCACATTACTCGGATTATCGCGTAGGTATTTAAATTTTAATATTTTGAATTTTGATGGTTGTCCCAGGTTGTAATTGTTGGTTCGTTCAGAAAAGTTTGTCATTATTGAAATACTTTGATGGTTGTCCTCATGGCGTTTTCATACATGGGTATACGCTTTTTGTGTATAAAAACCGATAGAAACAAAATAAAATAAATAATAAAGGGGGTCCCATTCAAGAAACGTGTTTTTGAGGCTTTATATCGAGGGCTTCATAACAAATGGGCGTACAGCGTGTTTTGTACTATCTATAGCATAGAAAATTTAAAACGCCATTTTTGCTTGTACGCCCTTTTGTTATGAAGCCCTCGACGATGGCTCTTCATAACAAATGGGCGTACAAGCAAGAGCGTGCTTTGTACTATCTATAGCATTCGAAAATTTAAAACGCCATTTTTGCTTATGCGCCCATTTGTTATGAAACCATCGATATGCTCAATCTTACAAACCTTAATAGGTAAAGACTTGAAATTTACTCATGATGTGTATTGAAATAGCTGCAAGATAAAATAATAAAAACAAAAAAAAATTAAAAATTAAAGGGGTCCCCATACAAGAAATGTATTTTCCCGGCAAATATTGTTCAGTCGGAACCCTGCGTGTGCGGGTCCGACTCGCACTTGGACAGTTTATTTATATTCGCGGTACGAAGTTCGCCGGGTCAGCTAGTCTATCTATCTATCTATATATACTTATAAAAGAAAGTCGTGTTAGTTACTACACTTATAACTCAAGAACGACTGAACCAATTTTTATGATTATTGTATTTTTGGAATTGTCTTTGTCAGGAATAGGATAATAAGTATTAAAAACAATGAATATTTCACTTAAAAAAATGATATAATAAAAAATATTTTGCCAAAATTTTCCTGGGTTTCGAAACTGCCAATCATTTGATGTTCAATTGTTTATCCCGTCGGTACGGTAAACCGCAAATGAATAAGGGTCATCGCTCCACACGATTAGTGTATTTAGCCAGTGTTAAGTATAAAAACATTCTTTAAGTTTTTGTGAATTTAGATTTTTAAAATGTTAATAAATTTTAAATACTGTCAGTAATGACAATTCTATGACAAATTTATTGATTGTCCGATATGCGTGCGTTCAGAAATGTATGCTTACAAGTAATCAAGACAATAATAATCAATGCCTAATCAATTTTATATTTTGTCAAAATGTAAGTAAATACAGAGATATGCAAGAATGTGATAGCCAAATTTATGAGTGCCGTATACAGTCTTATCCATAAGGCAAAACAATATTAGACAGTTATTTGTGAAGTAAATATACTTATTCAGAAATAAAATTAAATACTGGTGATTACATTTTTACAATTAAAATTAAACTCAATCGAACTAAGTTAATGACTTATCTATAAAAATAATAACATTGTTTCATTCCATCATGTCTTGCTGACACGCGGTTGAAGTACTTGATTATTGTATTTTTATTCTATTTCTGTATTGCCATAATACATTACTAAACTTAATATCTCTTTTGTATTCATTGTATTACGTTCATAAAAGCCTAAATTAAGTTACACGAAATTCATTGTCTGTTAGGTGGTACGAAGTCCGCCCGGGCCAGCTAGTATAGTTATAAATCAAAATGATGGAATATAAATTGGGCGTAGCTACAGCAGACCTTGATTTTTTGTAGCAACAAATTTTGCTCTAGAGGCATTTTCCAGGGAGGAAACGGGGGAATACATTTGTATAGAAAAGTGCAACCCGCGTACCCTCGCAATTTGCGTAAGTCACGATGGCAAGGTGCCACTGTGAACACTGGATGACAAATGACGACTATGTAGGAGGCCTAGGCTTAGCGCGTTCATCATCCTTGCACACGGCCACACGGCCTCACTTACCAGGGGCACATAACAGATAATCATACCACATAACAGGGGCGTGATAATAGTGGTCAAACGTTATTATAGATATAAATAAAAGCTTGTAAAAAATATAAAGCTGTGCCCCGCGGTTTTACCCGCGTAGACATCGTTCCCGTGGGAATCTAGGATCTAGGATCTAGGCTATCTACATACAAAATTTCAGCTCAATCGGTTGAGTAGTTTAAGCGTGAAAGAGTAACAAACATCCATACATCCATACATCCATACATCCTTACAAACTTTCGCATTTATAATATTATAGTTAGGAAGGATAATAAAGTATATAGTTACCCACATGATTTCGATAACATGATGGTCAAAAAGACAGTGATCACTGCGGTATTTAAACTCGTAGCCATGTTGTAGCGCCTGGTTTAAACTTGTTAGATTGCTATATTTGTTGCTAATGTAATTTATGTAGGCGCTATATTGACTGCCTTACCAATTGTTAAATTAGTCTTTATCGATTAATTTTGCACTATTTTTACAAATATTTCACGTACAAAGATTATTAAATAAATATTTTTGTAGTATTACGTCGCACTATTTGATTATTCACGAATTTTTTCAAGCAATTTTCTAAGTACTGAAAACTCACAGTTTAATTATAAAACTGAACTTAATAACTATATAATATTTATTTTCCAACAATTTATATAAAGTTATTAAATGTTTAACAACGTCTCGTATCCGTGACAGAGTGTCTGGATGTCCATAATACCTGACTTTATAACTGGGCCAACAGACAGACTCGCTTGCACACAAAGGGTGGAACCAGTGCAAGTCGGTTATCGTTCTGAAGGGAGGGGTGTAGAGGAAATTCTAATAAAATGCTCGTGATTCTAAACATCTTGTGTACAAAGAATGAGACCACTTGGATTCTAGAACCTACTGCAATTCCTTCGCTAGACAGGATAGGTGGGATTTGATTGGTCGTGTCGATTTTTTCCTGTATAGACTAAACCAAACTGATGAGATGTCGTAGAGGAGCAGAATGCTACCGCTTTTATTGCTTTCTGGAACTAGTTTCATTTGAGACTCAATAGAATCTAGAATTTTTCCAAACTCACAGGTAATTAAACTATAACATCCAACTGGATAGCACTTCACCACTATCTCACCTGATGTTAAGTGATGATGCAGTCGATGAAGGAGCACGCTTACCCAGAAGATACCTATTCACTCGCGATTTGAAGACCCCCATATTGTACTTAACCGGAAACACAGACTCAGGTAGGGCATGCTATTCCCTGGTGGTATTCGTATGATGAACGAAAATGCAATCGCTTCGTACGGGTACATGGTATATCCACCATAAATCGATGGCGCCTTTTAGTGTCTCTGGGTGTCCGATAATAAAATGGGGAAGGTGGAATCAAATTAAGCAGTTCAATGGCACTCTCCAAAATGTAGTCGATAAAAAACTTTCCTGATGTTATGTGATGATGAGCTCTGAGGTGGAATGGTACTTGTTTAGGGGGCGTTTCTAAAATGCGTAGGTATAATTACTACATGCGCACAACGACTGTTTTTTCGGTTTTTGACGGAATTTTCGCGGATTAATCGCAAATCGTATCGTACCAAAAATCAGCTTATTTATCACATTTACAGAAAAACATCCTTATAATACTCGTACTACACTACGCCTTGTAATCATTGCTTGAAGTACAAGGATGAATCAACCATCAAGCAAATTACGAGGTCATGGAACTTCCTGCCTCAGGAGACAATAGGATGTGTAGGAAGACCCCGATTCAACTAATCTGTTATTTTCAACGGAATTCCATAAAAGCGGCCAAGTGCGTGTAGGGCCACGCGCATTGTAGGGTTTCGTAGCAGCCCGTTATCTCAATATAGAACGATTCTGTTATTTGTGACTACTATAGGTACTCTAATGAAAACGTAACGATAGCGCGATTTAGAACCCATTTTATACAGCACCATCTAGCGGCTGCTTTGTGAAACGTATTAAAGGGAGTCCCGATACAAGAGACGTGTTTTTTCGGCGTTTTTTGCTTGAACTTATGAACCTTAGATAGAGATAGAGACAGCATTTGAAATCAGTTTTTACAGCAGAGATGCAGATGCAGAAGGGTCTTAATTAACAGAATATACATACATCAGTTGGAGGTGGTTTTAAATTTTAAATTTAAGTTACCTATCTATTCAAAAGTCAAAGCATTAAATTTATTCAGTATATAGGGCATATTAAAAATCTGCACTTACACACGTCAAATAACATCAAATAGATCTTATCAATTATAATAATTCTAAATATAAAAAAGCATAACTTAATTTTAGCTTTGAATCAAAATATATATATATATATGTACTAGCTGTTACCCGCGGCTTCGCCCGCGTTATTTTTGTCTTCATTGAGATTATTGAAGGTTGTACTGTTTCAATTTATGGCCTCTTTTTGATGCATGTGGCTGTTAAAATACAAAAAATGCTGAAATATTACCTACAAAGTAGATAAAACAAAGATTTGTGCGAGCGTGAAAATTTTTACGTCATTTTATGACCTTGACAGTTTTTATGACCTACTTAGTTAACACTGATGACGCAAAGCTTAAACTTGATATCCTCTTATTTTAAGATTAATAATCATTATGATTATTGAAGGTTGTACTGTTTCAATTTATGGACTCGTTTTGATGCATGTGGCTATTAAAATACAAAAAATGCTGAAATATTACCTACAAAGTAGATAAAACAAAGGTTTGCGCGAACGCAGCGAGCGCGAAAATTTTTACGTCATTTTATGACCCTGACAGTTTTTATGACCTACTAAGTTAACACTGATGACGCAAAAGTTAAACTTGATATCCACTTATTTTAAGGTTAATAATCATTATGATTATTGAAGGTTGTACTGTTTCAATTTAAAAACTCGTTTTGATGCATGTGGCTATTAAAATAAAAAAATGCTGAAATAGTACCTACAAAGTAGACAAAACAAAGGTTTGCGCGAGCGCAGCGAGGCGCTATCAATGCGCGAGCGAAGCGAGCGCAATAATTTTTACGTCATTTTGTGACCCTGACAGTTTTTATGACCTACTAAGTTAACACTGATGACGCAAAAGTTAAACTTGATATCCACTTATTTTAAGGTTAATAATCATTATGATTATTGAAGGTTGTACTGTTTCAATTTAAAAACTCGTTTTGATGCATGTGGCTATTAAAATACAAAAATAATGAAATATTGCCTACAAAGAAGATAAAACAAAGGTTTACGCGAGCGCAGCGAGCGCGAAAATATTTACGTCATTTTATGACCCTGACAGTTTTTATGACCTACTAAGGTAACACTGCTGACGCAAAGGTTAAACTTGATATCCTCTTATTTTAAGGTTAATAATTATGATGATTATTGAAGGTTGTACTGTTTCAATTTATGGCCTCGTTTTGATGCATGTGGCTATTAAAATAAAAAATGCTGAAATATAACCTGCAAAGAAGACAAAACAAATGTTTGCGGAAGCGCTGCGAGCGCTATCGCTGCGCGAGCGAAGCGAGCGCGAAAAAATTTTATGTCTTTTTATGACCCTGACAGTTTTTATGACCTACTAAGTTAACACTGATGACGCAAAGGTAAAACTTGATATCCTCTTATTTTAAGGTTAATAATCATTATGATATATGAAATATTATTTACAAAGTAGGTAAATCAAAGGTTTTACGTCATTTTATGACCCTGACCCAGTTTTTGTGACCTATTAAGTCAACACCAATGACCCCACGGTTAAACTTGATATCCATTTATTTTAAGGTAAAAAATCATTATGATTATTGAAGGTTGTACTGTTTCAATTTGTGGACTCGTTCTGATGCATGTGGCTATTAATATACAAAAGTTGCTGAAATGTTTCCTCCAAAGTAGATATAACAAATCTTTGCGAGACCGGAGCGAGCGCTTTCACTGTGCGAGCGTAGCAAGCCCTATCATTGCGCGAAAAATTTTTACGACCATTTATTACTCTGACAGTTTTTATGACCTACTAAGTTAACACTGATGACACAAAGGTTTAACTTGATATCCACTTATTTTAAGGTTAAAAATCATTATGATTATTGAAGGTTGTACTGTTTCAATTTATGGACTCGTTCTGATGCATGTGGCTATTAAAATACAAAAGTTGCTGAAATACTACCTTCAAAGTAGATCAAACAAATTATTGCGCAAGCGCAGCTAGCGCATTCACTGCGCAAGCGAAGTGAGCGAGAATTTTTTTACTTTTTATGTTTTTGACAGTTTTTATAACCTACTAAGTCAACACCGATGACCCTTAGGTTAAATGTGGCTGTTAAAACACGAATGCTTTTGAAATACTTCCCATAAAGCAGATTGGGCGAAGCACGTTGGGTGAGCAAAACCATCGCGTAAATTTTGATGACTTTTAATGACCCTGACAGTTTTATGGCCTAATTAAGGCACTTATTAAGTTTAGTCATTATCCATGAACCTAAGGTCAAACTTTTATGATTATGCAAACTCTATGTAAAATTAGGAAAAAATATAGGCCCCACACTTAACTGCCGAAAAAATGTATTCTTTGCCCTTTTATGCCCTATTAAATGTATGTGTACAAAATTTCATCTGAATCGGTCAAGCCGTTTGGCCGAAAAGAGGCCACACATTTACAAAATTCTATAATAAAAATATAGACAACCGAAATTTCCACCCAAAAAAAAAATTCGTTGCCCTTCTATATCTTTTTGACTGTCTGTGTACAAAATTTCAGCTTAAATGGTTAACCCATTTGACCGAGAGTAGGACACACATTCCCAAAGTTCAATTTAAAAATTCTTGGCACCTGGACTCGACTGCCAGAAAAAAAGTATCCTATGTGATTCTATGCAATATGAACTGTTATATACATAAAATTTCAGCTGAATCGGTCAAGCTGTTTAGGTGATAAGAGGCCACACATTCACAAAAGTATTCAATATCCTATTCTCTCCTATGACATGTATTCATACAAAATTTCAGGCAAATTGGTCAAGCCGTTTATTCAAGAAGAAGTCTTATGTTTACAAAATTCAATTAAAAATATCTGGACCCCCTAACTCGATAGCCAAAAAAAAAGTATCCTATATCCTATTTTACCCTATGAACTGTCTTTATACTACATTTAAGGCAAATCGGTCAAGCCGTTTATTTGAGAAGAGGTCTTATATTTACAAAATTCAATTAAAAATATTTGGACCCCCTGACTTGATAGCAAGAAAAAAAGTATTCTATATCCTATTCTGCCCTATGACATGACATGTATTCATACAACATTTCAGGCAAATTAGTCAAGCCGTTTATTCGAGAAGAGAACTTATATTTACAAAATTATTTTAAAAATATTTGTACCACCTGACTCGATAGCCAGAAAGAAAGTATTCTATATCCTATTCTCTCCTATGAAATGTATTCATACAAAATTTCAGGCAAATTGGTCAAGCCGTTTATTCGAGAAGAAGTCTTATCTTTACAAAATTCAATTAAAAATATCTGGACCCCCTAACTCGATAGCCAAAAAAAAAGTATCCGATATCCTATTCTGACCTATGAACTGTCTTCATACTACATTTCAAGCAAATCGGTCAAGCCGTTTATTTGAGAAGAGGTCTTATATTTACAAAATTCAATTAAAAATATTTGGACCCCTTGACTCGAAAGCAAGAAAAAAAGTCTTCATTATTCTTTTCTGCCTTATGAACTGTCTTTATACAACATTTCGGGCAAATCGGTCAAGCCGATTATTCGAAAAGTGGTCCTTTAGTTACAAAATTCAATTAAGAATATCTGGACCCCCTGACTCGATAGCTAAAAAAAAAGTATCCTATATCCTATTCTGCCTTATGTTCTATCTTTGTACAAAATTTCAGCCAAATCGGTCAAGCGGTTTGACCGTGAAGAAGTCCCAAACAAACAAACAAACAAACAAATAAACAAACTGACTTTCGCATTTATAATATTGGTGTTTAAAAAATTTCAGGCAAATTGGTCAAGCCGTTTATTCGAGAAGAAGTCTTATCTTTACAAAATTCAATTAAAAATATCTGGACCCCCTAACTCGATAGCCAAAAAAAAAGTATCCTATATCCTATTCTACCCTATGAACTGTCTTCATACTACATTTCAGGCAAATCGGTCAAGCCGTTTATTTGAGAAGAGGTCTTATATTTACAAAATTCAATTAAAAATATTTGGACCCCTTGACTCGATAGCAAGAAAAAAAAGTCTTCATTATTCTTTTCTGCCTTATGGACTGTCTTTATACAACATTTCGGGCAAATCGGTCAAGCCGATTATTCAAAAAGAGGTCCTTTAGTTACAAAATTCAATTAAGAATATCTGGACCCCCTGACTCGATAGCCAAAAAAAAAGTATCCGATATCCTATTCTGCCTTATGTTCTATCTTTGTACAAAATTTCAGCCAAATCGGTCAAGCGGTTTGACCGTGAAGAAGTCCCAAACAAACAAACAAACAAACAAATAAACAAACTGACTTTCGCATTTATAATATTGGTGTTTAAAAAATTTCAGGCAAATTGGTCAAGCCGTTTATTCGAGAAGAAGTCTTATCTTTACAAAATTCAATTAAAAATATCTGGACCCCCTAACTCGATAGCCAAAAAAAAAGTATCCTATATCCTATTCTACCCTATGAACTGTCTTCATACTACATTTCAGGCAAATCGGTCAAGCCGTTTATTTAAGAAGAGGTCTTATATTTACAAAATTCAATTAAAAATATTTGGACCCCTTGACTCGATAGCAAGAAAAAAAGTCTTCATTATTCTTTTCTGCCTTATGGACTGTCTTTATACAACATTTCGGGCAAATCGGTCAAGCCGATTATTCAAAAAGAGGTCCTTTAGTTACAAAATTCAATTAAGAATATCTGGACCCCCTGACTCGATAGCCAAAAAAAAAGTATCCTATATCCTATTCTGCCTTATGTTCTATCTTTGTACAAAATTTCAGCCAAATCGGTCAAGCGGTTTGACCGTGAAGAAGTCCCAAACAAACAAACAAACAAACAAACAAACAAATAAACAAACTGACTTTCGCATTTATAATATTGGTGTTGATTGGTGTTGATGGTGTTGATGTAATATTACGAAACACACTTGCCTGCCTTGAATAGCAGTTGAGACCGGAACAAACTGTAAAGTATTGTCCAGCTAAATTTAATTGGGTATTAAAATTCTATTGAATATTTATAAACTATTTCTTGATATAATATAATCTAGAGTACCTATACCTACATTATAAATGAGCAGGAACAAATTACATTGGTTCAATTATTTGTAACAGTTTACATTACAGCGCGGTCAAGGCGTGGATAAATTTAATTCTACCCTTTACACGTAGCGGGTTGTTCATAAGCGACTAGCTGGACTCGAAAAAGCGGTCGGCGCCTTAACCTGATGTGTATATACAGGGTTATTGGTAATTCGACGTATTCCCGGCAGGAGCAGATGCAAAAATGCGACATATTTAGACCCCCCAATGTATGGCTGGAAATGAATAAATTACGAGATATTTAGAAATTAGCAATTTTTGGAGAAAAATAGCCAATTTTGGAGGTTTGTAACAAAATAAAAAACAACGGGTTGCACTCTGGGAGTGCCGGCAGAAGTTGACAGTTGAAAGTTAAAGAATGACACCTCGCGCAAGCGCCCTGCGCTCCCGTCTTACGAATTTTCGTCATACGATCAGGACACGTAACCCTGACGCGATTTTAACATTTTTAACCCATCCCAAGAAAAGTCTACAACGCCGCTAAAGAAGTCTTCAATAAAAAAAATGAGTGTGTGTACTTATGTACACGCGCTAGAAGTTATACTTCTGTGGCGTATGGAAAAAAAATAACTAAAATGCAGTAGTGATTAACGATAAATATTAAAATTAATCAAAAAGATTTTATTTAAATAAAAAAGGTTTTATTAACGTAAAAATATGACGTTAAATATGACATATACAACTTGAACATAGTCATGCCACCTAGAACTAACTTCACGGTGTAGAATTTAGGTGTCGGTGTGCGCGCGCATCGTACCACCTAGAACTAACTTCACGATGTTAAATTTAGGTGTCGGTGTGCGCGCGCATCGTAAAAATTCACTCTCATCATTTTTCTCTATCGCGCCAAATTCTTTTGGCGCGATAGAGAAAAATGCCAATTTAGCCAAATAGCCAATTTTTGAAGTTATACTTCTGTATAACTTCAAAAATTGGCTAATTGAATGTTATTTAATATTTTCTTATTCATGGGGAACTTAGTGAGTGATAAAGCTTAATAAAGTAGGTAATATAAATTATTAAAAAAAAAAAAAAAAAACCGACTGCATAACCATACGCTTATAATAATTATATTAAGTACATAATTTATTTTACCCTTTTTAGTGCAAAACTAGTTTTAATTAAATTACATGCATCTATAAAATTTCGTGTCTGGGCCGTTATACACTGACGGATATATACTTTGTGAAAATTTCAAGTATGTACCTATTACGGTTAAGAAGATACCGATCTGTAAAGTGCGCACATAAAGACACACGGACGGACGGACGGACGAACGGACAGCAAAATCTCAGAAAGTGTTCATTCGGTACCCTTTGGGTTCGGAGCCCTAAAAAATTGACTTCAAATGCCGCGCTAGTGAAAATATCCACTAGTCATAATGATGTCATCAAGGTATCAAAAGACAATGTCTAAAATGGCCCTGTGCAATAAAAACATCTGACACACACGATAATTAATTGTCTATTTTATTACAATAATTCCAAATACTTTTATAACACGGACTAGCTGTATTCCAAAATGAATATTAGAAAGTATTATTTGCGATTATTAACATTAATCGCCGCCATAATTAAAGCCGCCATCTTCGCCAAACGTCATGTCATGTCAAAAAATGTTCACATCAAAAAACGTTGCACCCTAACACTTTGCCCGGTAGAACATTCCTGTGAAGACAAATTAATTCTCCCCACCTTTGTTTCTATCTCGCTCACAGTTACCGTAAGAATATCTGTCAAAAACCAAAATCAACGTGAAGAAAGATGTAAAAACATTATTCAAGGTCATATTTTTTAGTCTTCAAAAGTATATGCAATAGCAACCTCCATTGTGTATAATCTTCTTGGGACTCTTCTTCTAAAACCATTACATTCTCCTATGTTTGAGGTATTTATCTCCATATCTCTGGAGATGCTAATCAGATCTCAATGAAATTAAAATGGGACTACCTCGGAAACGTACCCTACCTATTAAGAAAAGAATCATTTGAATCCGTTCATAATTGACGGAATAATCGCGTAACATACATACAAAAAAAACATACAGACAAATTGAGAACCTCCTCCTTTTTTGTGAAGTCGGTTAAAAATATCCAAAAATACTTAGAATATAATAACAGTGACTATGTTTCTTTGAAGTGTCACACACTTTATATTTTTGTAAATTGTTAAACACAATCCAAAATTTCATCGTACCGACGGGACTCGAACCCGCACTTCAAAGAAACATAATATTTGATTTACGCAGTGCAACATCTCTCGTCGGATTTGAAAACTGTAATGATTTCTTCCGAATGATTAACTTACGTTATAAGTAGTCATAGATGGCGCCACCAATGCATAATTGGGTTAACAAATGCAATCCACTAATTTCGTCGTATCGATGGATCGAACCGTGGCTTAATTGGCAGAGCACCTGGACGTGTAATCCGGGGGGTGCGGGTTCGAGTCCCGTCGGTACGATGTAATTTTGGATTGTGTTTAACAATTTACAAAAATTTTTATTTTATTGATAATTTTTACGATTTCTAACAATGTATTTTTCCATCATTGGAAAAGCCGAAGATCAGGCTCAGTGGCGTAACTTGGGAGTGCCCTACGTCCAGCTGTGGACTGACAGTGACACTGGCTGATTAATATAATGATGAACGTATTTTTTCTTTAAAAACACTATGACATTATGTACACATTACTAATAAAACTTCCTAGTTCATTGAGCTATCCAAAAGGTTATAACGGTTGGTATTTGTTACTAAAACAGAAAGGTACTCAACCCACTTTGTATATTGCCATAGAAAAGATAATAATATATTGTCCTTAACTACGCAGTAATAATTGTTAGTATCTGGCGTCAACTTTTTTAGGGTTCCGTACCCAAACGGTAAAACGGGACCCTATTACTAAGACTTCGCTGTCCGTCTGTCTGTCTGTCTATCTGTCTGTCTGTCCGTCTGTCACCAGGCTGTATCACGTGAATCGTGGTAGTTAGACAGTTGAAATGTTTACATATGATGTATTTCTGTTGCCGCTATAACAACAAATACTAAAAACAGAATGAAGTTAAAAATAATAGAGGGTCCCCATACAAGAAACGTGTTTTTTTTGGCATTTCACGCCATCTATGAACGCTTAGTCAAGTAAACGTCCCATAGATGGCGTTATATTGAATTGTCGATTCCTAACACCTTTGTTAGACGTTAGATGGCGTTATAAGAAATAAAATGTTTAATAATTATTACTTATTGCTGGCGTAAAATGATAGTGGTATTTTTTGCTCGATCTTATAAAATACTGTAGTGTGGTACGGAACCCTACGAGTGCGAGTCCGACTTGCACTTGGCCAGTTTATTTTTAGATGATAGAGTTTTTTGGTAGATTTAGTTTCTTGAAGTACACGCTATCTCAATATATCGATAAAGCTATAAAAGTCTATGACGCTTGTTTTGCTTCAATAATAGAAAATAATCCTTATCCTAATCCTAACCTCTCTTACTAATATTATAAATGCGAAAGTAACTCTGTCTGTCTGTCTGTCTGTCTGTGTCACTTTCACGCCAAAACCACTGAACCGATTTAAATGAAATTTGGTACACAGATAGTCTAGAGCCTGAGTAAGGACATAGGCTACTTTTTAATGCGAAAAGAGGGTTGTAAAGGGTTGAAAGGGGGGATGAAAAGTTGTATGGAAGTATCGTCATTTTTGGAGCTAGAAGCTTGAAACTTATTTTTTAGGCTGTTAATTTGATATAAATAAATATGACATTCAAAGTTTGTAAAAATGTTTCCCTCAAGGGTGTAAAAATAACAATAGGGAATAAGGGAAGAGGGCAGAGGAGAGGGAAGTGAGGGAAGGGGAGTGGGGGGAAGAGAGGGGGAGGGGAATTGGGGGGAAGAGATAGGGGAGGGCAGGGGAAGGGGGGAGGGGAGGAGGAGAGGGATGTGAGGGGAAAAGGGGTGGAGGGAAGAGAGAGGAGAGGGGAGGGGTAAGGGGCAGGGAGAGGGGAGGGGATTTGCACGGCGTGGTACGGTGCGGTGTAGGTGGGATACGCATATGTCTTATTTGTAAAATAATTAGCCTAAATATTTAAAAATGCTACCCAAAGACACTATTCCACGCGGACGAAGTCGCGGGCACAGCTAGTAACAAATCAATTATGGGTACCATTAACGTGCCGACGTTGACGCCCACAACTCGCTGCGTGTGGAGCCCCTGTCGTTAGTATTGAACGTATTTTCGGCGTTTTATGATTTGCACTTCCAGTTTATGGTTCAAGCAAAATTCATTCGTCAGGCAGAAGGTTGTTGACGTCACTAGAATAGAATAGAATAGTATTTATTGTTCAAAACTGTGTTTACAAAGATCTTAAAGTAAAGTAGTTTCAACATTTTGTTATTTTCGAACATACAATAATATTGTAAGGCTAATTTACGAATTAAACCAATATAGTTATTATAACATAGGTAAGTAATTACGTTCTTAGGTACTTAGTGAGCTATAATTTTAGAATACCTACTATATAACATTTATTTTTTCGTAAAATTTATTGTTGGATTTGCGGCATTTGCAATATTAAATTGCAGTACACTGCTCGGCTACGAATAATTTATTTGTAGCTGCTCGGCAATACTCGTGAAAACTATGGCAACAGTAAAAGCACGGTAATGGTAAAAGCGATCGTAGTGAGAAAACGTATTACTATAAATTAATTTAATCTGTGTATTACTATCGTTGTGAGCAATTATTTAAATATATACAAATGCCTAACCTGTCTGTAAATCTGTCGTCAAACATTTGTGTTCCGGCAGCTGTCCTTGATAGCCATTCTTGAGTTCTCATTATAGTCCTATCGAGCTGACCATCCTCGACTGCATCGTCACTTATCAACGGGGGATCTCACCTAGCGTTTTACCCTCAGAGCAATAATTACTAAAGTATTATTGCTCTGAGGTTTGACCACTATCTAGTCATTATGATCAGCCTATCTCTGTCCACTGCTGGACATAGGCCTTACCTATGGCACGCCACTAAGGTCGATCATCAGCTCTTTTTTTCCAACCGCTGCCACTATTTAGTAGTAAAAAAAAATAAAATAAAAATTTACCGCTATAATAGGTTCCATACTGTTATTTAAATCCCAAAAATTATTTCCACTACCGAAAAGCGGATTTATTGGACACATTCTTTCAGGGTTTATGACACTGCATTTTCTTCACAGTTACTGAACAACTCTATAATGAACATAAACACGATTGAACATAATGTTATGTAGAAATCCATTCTTTATATAGAATAATCTATTATTATTATATTATGCTCTTTATTTATTAATATTTCTGAGGTATAGGTTTTTTTATAATAAAGATATCAAAACAACAATACAAAATCATTATAAAATAAACAATATTATAAAAAAACCTAAACCTAGTGTGCCGCCAGCTGCGGGGCAGGTCCCAAGCTACCGGTGGTTAGGACTGCAGAGAGAGGAACCTCCTGACGATGCGTGCCGTGTCAAGAAGTACCGCCTTCTGTATCTGGCCCTGATCCAGCCGTCTAGCGAGAGTCTCTTCTCTTCAGATGTTGGTCGAGACTGTTCGCTATTAGGCCGTTCGCAGAAACGACTATTGGGACAATGCTAGTCGAATCAACATCCCACATGGCGGTAACCTCGAAAGACAAGTCAAGGTACTTGCTGATCTTGTCCTTTTCAGCCTTCTCGAGGTTATTTCATTATTATTATACTCTTTATTCAATTCACATCACGGGCTGCAAATCGCCCGGTCCTTTGGAAGGCATTGACGGAGCCGAAGCCAACGTCAAGAGGCCCTTTACAATATTAAATTAAATAAAAATATGATTTGTGGATGGAGACATGAAAAACTATAAAAAGATGGTACTATAATTTATTATGGCTATGAATGTGTGCTGCTTGATGACTGTTTTCTGGTCTATGGGATGAGGTACGGCACCCGCCAATTATGCCTCATTTCAAAATATTAAGGCGAGTGGTGACTAGCTATACACTGAATGGACCCCCCATAAAGGCGGACCGTTATGTCGGCGCCGAGGGGCAACATTGGCGTGGATAGCTAAGGGTGTTGAGAGGTGTGCTGCACTTTCACTAAACGCTACTAGCGGCTTTATGCCTTTAACACTTCCACCCTGGAGCTTTGGTCTTAGCTCTTATTATTATTATTATTATATCTTATATTTCTCGGGTCGTACGCCCGGAGATTTGGAAGGTATTGACGGAGCCAAAGACAACGTCAAGAGGTCCTTTACAATATATTATTATTATTATTAATTAAATTAGACCAGCTGCGCCCCGCGGCTTTGCCCGCGATTATTATCCTGGTCATAAACCTTTCTCATGAATCATTTCTAACTATTGATGAAAACAGCATAAAATCCCGTTGCGTAATCTAATGATCTAAGCGTGCGTACGTTGACGAGAGAAGCGACTTAGTTTTATACTACGTAAAGACTACCTACATTTAGGGCCAGTTTCACCGGTTCCTGATAATGCGTTAGATAGTTATCTGACACATGACGCCATATAAAGGCAGTCAAAAATCTGTCAGATTTCTTCATATAAGCGCTATCAGGAGCCGATGAAACTGGCCCTCAATCTGCTCTGTTTAACCAACAAAATATAGAGCTAACACAAAGTTTTCATAAAATTTGTTGGATTTGCGGCATTTGCAATATTAAATTGCAGTACACTCTCAAAAGCCTTTAACTTCCTGGGAAATTGTATACCAATTAGGAGTCTTTAAGTACTCGAACGCGTTAAACCTTAGACGTAAAAGAAACCTAATAGAAACGGATGATATAATGACAGAGTCCTTATCAGCAGCATGAATACAGGATCGTATCTGATGAAGTAATCACGTAGAATGGAACCTTGCGTCCTACATGGGCGGTGCGTGCAACGGAAGACGTGCGTTCAGCCAATTGTACCACATCACGGGTGAGGTGACTGCTGTATACATGCTGGAACTACTTGATCGACTAGCTTAATTGGAATGATTTTTTTAACCGACTTCAAAAAAAGGAGGAGATTTCACAATTCAACCGTATATATATATATATATATATATATATATATATATATATATATATATATATATATATATATATATATATATATATTATATTTTTTTTATGTTTGTTCGCGGATAACTTCGTCGTTTATGAACCGATTTTGATTATTCTTTTTTTGGAAAGGAGATTGTAGTAGTGTAGTAACATGGTAATATTATCGAGGTCTGATAAGTATCTCCAGAGATATTGAGATAAACACCTCAAAATTGGTACTGAAAATGTATAGCGCGGTATTGAAGTCGGTTCTTTTTTAGTTTTTAAACGATATTATTATGATATTAGGTAACAGGACGAGCACGACACTCGCCCGATGATAGGCGATGACATGTACTATCGAGGGACAATAGTCCAGTAGCACCTCAATGTTCATAGTAGCCTGCACGATATTTCTGTCGAATGTTCCAACGCAAACAATAACACGTTAGTATGGCATAGATGGCATGCTTAGCCAGACCACAGATGAATAAAAAGGTGAAACGTAGCGTCAGATACATTTGGTAAACATCAAATAAAGATAACAATATTCCACTGAATACTCGTTTTCTTTTTGTTGAATTAACATAACGCAGAGTAAGCCACGCAACATGTAACGGATGCTTAAATTCGAATGAGACTGTATCAGCATCTTAGTGTAATGGTTAGATAGATTGCTTTAGGAGCGGCAGGCTCGAGTTCGAATCTCTATCACCTAAATTATTTTTGTTTATCAATTATTAATAGCTTGTATTATTTTATTTCTGTTTATACAAACATAGCTAATAAAGATAAATTTACGATCTATGTTATATGTGAAATAAAAAAATAACACGGTGATAGTTTTTGAGGAAATATTTATTTGTATAATAGGAATAAACAGCAAACATGTTTTTAAATAAACTGATTTACAATAAATCGAAATATCTTATACTACAATTTATATTTCATAATACTTATATTAAAAATATTACATAACTTCCAAGGCTATTTTCAAGTATATAGTATTAATCCTTATCCAAATAATTTAGTTAATTAGCTTGGCCACATATTATAGATTAAAAATTGTCCTTTACAGTATATAATTCAAATGAAAACTCTAGAAGATATCACGAATTTCACAAACACGCATCGCAAAATTAATAAAATATTTGCAGTGAAACTACAGATTAGGTCATAGTTACTACGAAAATATTATTATAAGCTTAGCTATGCTGTAGATCCCCACCGATCACAATCAATTTGAAGTCAATATAGTATAATAATATGATCTATTGTAAAAAATAATATTCATCTATATATATAATAATATAATATAATATTTTAAACCACCCCGACTGCTCTATGTATAATAGCTTTTTCCAATGACTCTAAACACGACATTTAAAATCTGAGCTGTAAGTTGGTGAGGATTTGAGTATTCTGTAGAGTCCAGGAGGCTTCCATGTTCTTACAATATCGTTGAAGAAGAAGATTTTCGAATTGATCAGACCTATGAAAGTTGATTTCATAGCGCAATTAACTAGAAAAAAGCTCATAATTTTATAACGATTGAACGAATTTTCATGAATCAAAGCTAAGAAAACTCTCGATGAAGACATCTATCAAACAAAAAAAAACTATCAATAATAAAAACTAAATCGGTTCATCCAGTTAGGTGCTAAGATGCTACAGACAGACACACAGATACACACGTTAAACGTATATTACCCCTACATTTTGCATCGGGGATCGCCGTAAGGTTACGGCGGCAGATGTACTCCTTGGTGGTAAGCTACTTTTTGGTAGATTTAATGATTCCACTACCACTGTACGAAAACTCATGATTCATGAATGCACATAAAACTTTCATTGGTAGGTATATAGCTAGGATTAGAACCAACGACCGTCAGGTCAGAATCAGGGTAACTATCCTTTACGCCAAAGGGCCGTCCAATATCAATACGTAAGTATTATAAAACAAAGTTCATCACTGCGTCTGTCTGTCTGTTCGCAATAATCTCAATAGCTACTGAACGGATTATCATGCGGTTTTCACCAATAGCCAGAGTGTTTATGAGGAAGGTTTAGGTGCATAATTTGTTAAGGTTTTGTGTAAATTGGATGAAATATGACGATGGTTGTTAAATATTTTCATATTTTATATTCGATGCAACAAATTGATGCAAATTTTGTAGGCATATATGTTCTACCCGTGCGAAGCCGGGGCGGGCTGCTAGTCCTTTATAATCAAAACTTACATAATTACTTATTACAAATTATCACAGCCGGCACATCGCCTAGTTTTTAGATACTTTTAAATTAATATTTCGTGTGACTTCTATTATTTTCGATGCAGCAAAGAAACCACAATATTCGCACATATTATGTCGGTGCCACGTTAATTTCCCCAAACTGCATTCAGAAAGACTACAGCTGCTTAGCTGCTCAGGACATCTCTCGTCTCGTACTTCTCACCTTTGCATTATTAAACCCCATAGTGTGCGGCGAACTTTCCGTAATGATGTATCAAATTCTTCTGAAAAACGCCAAATCTTATTAACACACTTTATTAACAATTTACTTTCACAACTACGATTTCTCATCACTTAATATCACTTAGCAATAACTTACACTTATGCCGCTTTCACTATACATTTGAGATAATATAATTTATTTAGTCCATTTCTATGCAATGCCTCAATATTCGCCGTTTCTAATAATTATATTTGCTTGCATTTTGATTTTTTAAGTTATTTATTAACCAAACTTCAACCACTACCGAAGTTCACCAACCGACAATGTTTGTTCATTCATTTATGCCATCACTACATTTTGTTTCAAATCTACCCTCATTATTTGTATAGCTGATAAAAGAAGCAAATCTGCACCCGTATCACGAAAACCATTGAATGAACGAAATTAACTAAATGACGGGGACGGAGCTATACAGCCTACATAGCTGCGTCCCCCGTCATTTCGTTCATTTCCTTCATTTCAATGGGTTTCGTGATGAGCCCCCTGGTCTAGCTATTCCACTAATTAATACATGCGCTCTTTCTAATTGGTTCATAATGATAAAGTGCGATATATGGGTGTATATCTTTCTCTTTCATTATGTTACGTTCGAAACGTCTTATAGAAGAAGGTCGTATGTGCATATTTTGCTGTCATGCTAATGCTTTTTGAGACTGCTACTCCAATTATGACCGATACTGTACCTGTTACAGATGCAGCGGTATGCAAAATTCTGGACTGCCAGAATATTGCATGTCATGTCATGCCGCGCGAGTCACTTTCAGTTCAATATTGAGACGTTTATCTTATGAAATTATTATGGGACTACCTCGAAAATCTATACCGATTAAAAATAAACTGGCCAAGTGCAAGTCGGACTCGCACTCGTAGGGTTCCGTACCACACTACAGTATTTTATAAGATCGAGCAACAAATACCACTATCATTTTTCGCCAGCAAAAAATAATAATTAATAAACATTTTATTTCTTATAACGCCATCTAACGTCTAACAAAGGTGTTAGGGATCGACATTTCAATATAACGCCATCTATGGGACGTTTACCTAACTAAGCGTTCATAGATGGCGTGAAATGCCGAAAAAAACACGTTTCTTCTATGGGGACCCCCTATTATTTTTAACTTCATTCTGTTTTTAGTATTTGTTGTTATAGCGGCAACAGAAATAAATCATCTGTGAAAATTTCAATTGTCTTACTATCACGGTTCATGAGATACAGCCTGGTCAGACGGACAGACAGACAAACAGACAGACAGACGGACAGCGGAGTCTTAGTAATAAGGTCCCGTTTTACCCTTTGGGTACGGAACCCTAAAAAGAATCATTCGAATTGGTACACAATTGACGGAGTAATCGCGTAATAGGTATATACCTACATATCGTATTGGGTCTTCACGATACAGGCTTGCCTAGTGTAAAGAACATAATTTAAACCATGTAAAATTACAGTCTTCTAGCAAGATACATTAATTTTAAGTCATAACATTCTATGTTATTTTACCAATATATACTTGTACATGTTCTTTGCTGCAATAAAAAAAACAACATACGGACGAATTGAGAACCTCATTCTTTTTGGCAGTCGGTTGAAAATATGAAAAATTAGCTATGAAGCTATAATATAAGATAAAACTTTATTTAAATAAAACTAAAACAACTTACTTAAACTAATAATACAATAAAGGTAACAGGCGCAGTGCAGTGACATGAAAAATTCTGGCAATCCAGAATTTTGCATGGCCGGTATCTGTAATAGGTAGACGTAATCGCTTACCATCAGGCGAGCTTCGTGCCTTCGTGCTTCTCCTGTTACCTTATATCATACAAAAAAACAATAGAATCATGAAATTTGGCGACACGCAGTCTTATAGCACATGAAAACCGTATACTTATAGTTTAATAACAAATAAATTGGCTAAGTGCGATTCGCACTCGCACGCATAGGGGTTTAAATTAAACAACATTTGCAGAAAAACTAAGTTTTTTGTATGAGGAGTGGGGACCCCCTTTAATATTTAATTTAATATAGTTTTTAGGGTTCCGTACCCAAAGGGTAAAACGGGACCCTGTTACTAAGAATCCGCTGTCCGTCTGTCTGTCTGTCTGTCCGTCTGACCAGGCTGTATCTCATGAACCGTGATAGTAAAACAGTTGAAATTTTCACAGATGATGTATTTCTGTTGCCACTATAACAACAAATACTAAAAACAGAATGAAGTTAAAAATAATAGAGGGTCCCCATAGAAGAAACGTGTTTTTTTCGCCATTTCACGCCATCTATGAACGCTTAGTTAGGTAAACGTCCCATAGATGGCGTTATATTGAAATTTCGATCCCTTTGTTAGACGTTAGATGGCGTTATAAGAAATAAAATGTTTAATAATAATTATTTTTGCCGGCGAAAAATGATAGTGGTATTTTTTTCTCGATCTTATAAAATACTGTAGTGTGGTACGGAACCCTAGGAGTGCGAGTCCGACTTGCACTTGGCCAGTTTTATTATTTGATGTTATAGCAACCATTGTAATACACACTATGAGCCAATTTCTCTATTACGGTTTGTAAGATCGAGTATAAGAGCGAATCTCAGTAATAGGGTTCCTTTGGTACCCTTAGGGTTCAGTACCTTAAAAAGCGAAAAACCAATATTTTATTGAGCGTCTAGTTTAACCTGTGTGGTTACCTACACAGGATGCAGGCAATGTTATTTAGTGACACGGGCGCGGTGCGAAGGCGGACGGACAGACATACAGTGGTGATGTCCTCGTTGAATGACCTATCTGTCCTATCCTATCCTTCCTAGTCTTACTACTTGCAACTTGCATTTGTATAAGGGTGGATACTACCTACTAGTAAGCTACTAGAAGTGCCCCGCGGCTTCGCCAGCGTTAAAGACTTCTTTTATTTACTTAAAACTTTTATTTTATAAAAACCTTTCTATCATAATATAAACAATAGAAGTAAAAGCCAAATCGATTCACCCGTTTTCAAGTTATTGCGTGACTTAGGGAAATAGGGATTCATATTTATAAAACCCGAAAAAGCATATTGATTTTTAGACTTTTTTACCAACCCCTTGCAAAAAGCCTGCAACACGTATTTACTTATTATTTACAGAAGTACTTAAGTAAATCTATAAGTTTATAAATATTAAAAATAATAAGTAATATCCGGGGGGAATTTTGAAAAAATTCTATCGAAGCGAATACCTACGTCAAATCCTTAATCAATAATCACTACTTGTCTTTAACCTGCTAAATACTGTTTTGCTTTTGTTTTTGTGTATAGAATATGTTTATATAATTATATTATATGTATGTATATTTTAGTATATGTATTTTATAACTAAATATATTGTAAATGCGGTATGTATGTTATGTATGAATATATGTATATGGTATGTATATATATATATATATATATATATAGTATATATTTTACTGTTGTATATGCTGTATACTAGATAATAAAAATAAATTATACGCCATCGCCAAACACCCTGTGTATTTTAACCAGTCCACAAATAGGTTGTCTGGAAGAGATCGCTTTATGCGATAAGACCGCCGATTGTATCACCGAGTTATGTTGTTGTTATTTTAGATTTATTCTATTCTACGTCATAACAACTATCTCCATTCTAAATTTCAGCGCAATCCGAAACAATATTGATTTTCAGACTTTGTTACCCCACTTCACCCTCTTAGGGTGGCATTTTGAAAATGCCTGAAACTCGTATTAACTTATTTATTTACAGAAGTACTTGTGTGAAATGTCGAATAAAATGACTATTCTAACTTTGAACCCTCGCTTCATCCCCATAAAGAGTGAATTTTGAAAAATCCTTTCTTAGCTGATACCTACGTCAAAATAACTATCTGCATGCCAAATTTCATCGCAATCCGAAACAATATTGATTTCAGACTTTTTCGGCCACCCCTAAAGGGGGAAGTGGGGTTACAACCCCACTTCCCCCTTTAGGGGTGGCATTTATAAAAAGCCTGAAACAAGTATTTACTTATTTATTTACTGAAGTACTTGTGCGAAGTTTCGATTAGAAAAGACCCCCGTTTCATCCCCTTCAGGTGTGAATTTTGGAAAATTCTTTCTGGTAGTATAGTATATTTGTCTTCGTACGTTAAGGTTTACTACTTTACGTTCTAAAACAAATATACCCTTCAAATTTCAAGTCTCTACGACCAGCGGTTTAGTCTGTGCGTTGTCTAGTCTCGTCGTTGGCTTGATGCACACTTGGCACTACTGGAAGAGGAGCTGAAAAACATAAGATGGCATATTCTAGGGTTATGTGAAGTCCGAAGAGAGGGGGAGGACACCGTTACCCTAGAATCGGGCCATCTTATGTATTTCAGAGAGGGAGAACAACCATCCCAAGGTGGCGTCGGGTTCTTGGTCCACAAGATCCTCTCTGACAACGTTCTAGAAATCTCCAGTGTGTCGACAAGGGTAGCGTATCTTGTGATCAAACTCACCGAGAGGTATAACCTCAAGGTTATCCAAGTATACGCACCGACTTCGGCACACTCGGACGATGAAGTGGAGGAAATGTACGAGGACATTTCTAAGGCCTTGCATACCACCCAAAAGGCCCACTTCAACGTTGTCATGGGAGATCTTAACGCTAAAGTGGGAGTACAAGCAAGCGGCGAATCGGTAGTAGGACCACACGGATTGGGAAGCACAAAACATAGGGGGCAAATGCTCGTCAACTTCCTAGAAAAAGAGGGGCTTTTTCTGATGAACTCCTTCTTTCAGAAAGACCCCCAGCGGAAGTGGACGTGGCAAAGCCCCGACGCTATGACCCAAAACGAGATCGACTTCATTATGACGGACAAAAAGCGCATATTTAGAGATGTCTCAGTGATCACTAGGTTTAAAACCAGCAGTGATCACCGACTAGTCCGAGGATCTCTAGATATCGACTGCAAGCTTGAACGTGTTCGTTTAATGAAGTCCACGCTCCGACCCAACATGCTACAATCCGTGGTCGGGTCCGAAACGTTCCAGCTGAAACTGGAGAACCGATTCGCTGCACTGGAAACCACAAGTGACGTTGACGTTGACCAGGATCTCGACCATGTGGTGGGTATCCTCAGGGAGGAGGGTACAAAACTCTGTGAGACGCGAGGTGCTGGCAAGAAGTCTAAGCTTTCAGAAGAATCTCTACAGCTAATGCAGAAGCGACGTGAAAACCCCGCAATCACTTCGTCAGATCAACGGACTCTCAACAAAAAGATTTTTAAATTGGTACGACGTGACCTCCGGAACTCCAACACACGCACAATTAAAGAAGCGATAGAGCAAAACCGGGGGTCAAAAGTCTTTGTCCAACAGCTGGGCCGAAGCCATCTGACGAAGTTGACCACTTTTAGCGGGAGTGTCGTCGCTTCTAAGCCGGAGATTCTTAAGGAAGTAAAAGACTTCTACAGCCAATTATACACCTCACAAGCGTCCCTTCCCCAACCCGGTATTGAGGACCCTAGAGCCACTCTAACCCGCCACTATACCGAAGATCTGCCAGACATCAGCCTAGATGAAATTGTGATGGCTCTCAAACAGCTTAATAACGGAAAAGCCCCCGGAGAGGATGGAATTACAACGGAGCTCTTAAAAGCCGGTGGAACTCCTACGCTACTACAGCTTCAGCGTATTTTTAATTCCGTCCTCTTTTCGGGGAGAACTCCGAAGACATGGAGTAAAAGCGTGGTTGTTATGTTCTTCAAAAAGGGAGACAAAACCTTTTTGAAGAACTATCGACCTATCTCCCTCTTAAGCCATGTCTATAAGCTTTTTTCGAGAGTGATCACAAATCGTCTCGCGCGCAGGCTCGACGAATTTCAGCCTCCCGAGCAGGCTGGGTTTCGAGGAGGATACGGCACCATAGACCACATTCACACAGTGCGGCAGGTTATACAGAAGACCGAAGAGTATAACCAGCCCCTGTGTTTAGCGTTTGTGGACTATGAGAAAGCCTTTGACTCAATTGAAACCTGGTCTGTTCTGGAGTCTCTGCAACGGTGCCAAGTTGATTGGGCGATACGTGCAAGTGTTGAGAGGTCTGTATGACGCCGCGACTATGACCGTCCAAGTACAAAATCAGCAGACTGAACATATCCACTTACATAGAGGTGTGAGACAAGGGGACGTTATTTCCCCCAAATTGTTCACAAACGCTCTAGAGGATATGTTCAAAACGCTGAACTGGAAAGGACGGGGCATAAATATCAATGGCAATTACCTCTCACACTTGAGATTTGCAGATGATATCGTCATCATGGCTGAAACCGTGCAGGACTTGCAACACATGCTGACCACCCTTGCTGATTCATCTGCACGCATCGGTCTACGGATGAACTTGGATAAGACCAAGATCATGTTCAACGAACATGTTATTCCGGAACCGATTGCCCTAAACGGAGTTCCTCTCGAAGTTGTTCACGAATACGTCTACCTTGGGCAAATCTTGCAATTGGGTAGAAACAACTTCGAGAAGGAAGCTCGCAGAAGAATACAGTTGGGATGGGCAGCATTCGGAAAACTTCGGCGAGTCTTTTCGTCGCCCATACCACAAAGCCTAAAGACGAAAATCTTTAACGAGTGCGTTCTACCTGTTATTACTTACGGAGCCGAGACGTGGACACTGACAGTGCGACTAGTTCACCAATTCAAAGTCGCTCAGCGAGCTATGGAGAGGGCTATGCTCGGAGCTTCTCTGAAGGATCGAATTCGAAACGAAGTCATCCGTCAGAGAACCAAAGTTATCGACATAGCTCAAAGGATTAGCAAGCTGAAATGGCAGTGGGCTGGTCACATCTGTCGTAGAACCGATAACCGTTGGGGTAGACGAGTTCTAGAGTGGAGACCACGGCTCGGCAAACGTAGTGTAGGACGCCCTCCAGCTAGGTGGAGCGATGATATACGCAAGTTGGCTGGCAGCGGTTGGAAACAAATAGCTGAAGATCGAGCTCAGTGGCGTGCCATGGGTTAGGCCTATATCCAGCAGTGGATGGAAATTGGCTGATAATGATGTTGTCTAGTCAGTCAGTCAGTATGTCAGGACAAAGATTCTTATACTATTAAAAGATAGATTTGGCAGAGTTGGGATATTTGAAACGACTGGTCCTTACAAATAAGACCAGTCAAGTGCGAGTTGACTCGCGCACCGAGGCCTCTGTCAACATCATCATCATCATCAGCCTGTGTCAGTCCACTGCTGGACGTAGGCCTCTCCCAAGATGCGCTACTGAGCCCGATCTTCGGCTCTTCTCTTCCAGTCACTGCCCACTGCTTTGCGTATGTCGTTGCTCCACCTAGTCGTCACAGGACGTCCTATGCTACGTTTCCCGATTCGCGGTCTCCACTCTAGGACAAGTCTACCCCTACGTTTATCAGTCCTGCGGCAGATATGACCAGCCCACTGCCACTTCAGCTTGCTAATCCATTGAGCTATGTCGATAACTTTAGTTCTCTGGCGAATTACTTCGTTCCGGATTCTATGCCGCAAAGAAATACCGAGCATAGCTCTCTTCATAGCTCGCTGAGCGACTTTAAACTAGTGGACCAGTCGAACTGTGAGTGTCCACGTCTCGGCTCCGTATGTCATTACAGGTAGGACGCACTGGTTAAAGACTTTATTCTTTAGACACTGCGGTTATAGGTGACGAGAAGACTCGACGGAGTTTTCCGAATGCTGCCCAGCCCAGCTGAATTCTTCTCTGGATTTCCTTCTCGAATTTGTGTTTGCCTAGTTGGAGCGTCTGTCCTAGGTAAACATACTTAGTGACAACTTCGAGTGGGATTCCATCTATGGCAATCGGTTCGGGAACAACGTGCTCGTTGTACATGACTTTGGTTTTATCCAGATTCATCTGGAGACCGATGCGACGAGAAGGATTCTTCTCCTAGGCCATTTAACATCTTTTGTAGGTCCTGCAGCGTCTCTGCCATGATGACGGTGTCATCTGCGAATCGTAAGTGAGAGATGTACTTGCCGTTGATGTTAATGCCACAATCTTTCCAGTACAGCGTCTTCAACATATCCTCCAAGGCGTTAGTGAACAGTTTCGGGGATATGACGTCCCCCTGTCTCACTCCTCGACGCAGGTGGACATGTTTAGTTCGCTGGTTCTGTACTTGTACAGTCATCGTTGTGGCATTAAACAGACATCTCATCACTTCGATATATCGCCAGTCGACTTGGCAACGCTGCAAGGACTCGGGAACAGACCAGGTTTCGATTGAGTCAAAGGCCTTCTCATAGTCCACAAATGCTAAGCTCAGGGGCCGATTGTTCTCTTCGGTCTTCTGTACAATCTGCCGCACATAAGCAAGCGTAGCAATGATCGTGTGCGTAGCAATTATAAGTTACGCATCTTGTGAAGGAGCCATTTACACTTAGCATCGTAGCCGTAGACAGCGGTCGTAGACTGCGTAGCCGGGCAAGTATGATGTTTTTAATTAATAATGATTATATAGGCTAAAGTGATGATGCGATTGAGGATGATAGCACCCAAGGCATAGAATAGGAGCTGGCGCTCAAGGACAGGCGCTGGAATACATTAAATGTTTGTTGACAGATTTTCCAATTTGAAGGTGGTAGCTGGCCAGGCGGACACACTAGAAATTGTCCTAGCACCATGTCATTGCTTAACGATAATCTCCTTTATCTAAACACTACTGTGAAATGCGCAAATAAATGTTTCGATAGAATAATCCTTTGGAGCACGAAGGGGATTAGTACTATGGTTATACTGACATCATCATTCGATCTCGAATCTTTTCTTACCTTACTTTTATTATAGTCGTCGATGACCATATAGTCTCTATATGGTCAACGACGTAGCTTTCTTGTCTAGAAAATCTAACTATACACTCGTGAAGAATTCCAGTTGAGAGTTGTCGGGTATTATAGATTCAGTCAGAGAGTATCGCGTCGCCAATCATATTTGTGCTGTAGCTATAACTTTACAACGTAAAAATTCTACTTTAAACTCAGAGCAAATAAGAAGTCAAGACGGAGCGCTGTCGACATTGTTGAAGGTTGGTTTCGTAAACATATATGTGTGCACTTAGACACTGAAACTTGGAATGTGATTAATCATTTGAAATGTGATCCCATCCTACTTGTTATTTCTCGAAGATTGGATTTTACACCCTAACAAAACACAATTCGGCATATTTACTTTAAAAATTGCGAATTATTATAGCATGACACTCCGCGTAAGGCGTAAGGTAAGGCGTAGTTTCGTTATATGTGTGTGTGTAACTGTAAACAGTGCGTTGTTCGGCGGTTTATGTCTTGGCTTCTTATTTGGTCTGATACTCACAAATATTATAAGCTCTCCGAATTCTTTCACAGAAATATTTCAAGTACCTATTATACATTTCTACGACGGAATGAAACCACGAAATGTAATGCCGACGAGGCCGTCAAATAGTTTAATTTAAGTTTATAATATTAGGTAGGTTCTATAAATAGAAGGTAGATATTGTTGACAATAAAACGCCTTTAATATAATGGCTTAATCACCATCACCAAGTGGTCACCACCACATTTCACCTGATGAAAACTCCAAGCAAGAAGAATACTCCAAGCAAGCACTTCTCAAGTAGCATTGTGATGTGCTTCCTTGGAGTTTTCATCTTCGACCACATAACGCTTACCACCATGCGAGATAGTGGTCAGAGGCTAGTCCATAAGATACCTACACATGTAACTACACTTACTCGTATGTGGCGATATTATTGGCTGCTGGGGTTAGTCTGGCAGTGTGCAATTTGTTGGCCAAGTTCGGTAAACCTAATTAAATTTGACTATTGTATAATAGTCAAATTTTATTAGGTTTACGAAATGATTTACACCCTTTTTGTTAGAAATCGGAAAAGCCTTCCATTACCAGACATGTATAATTCCATCTAAACCCGCATCGTGACGCCATCCGGGGTTACAGTGTTAAAGTGCTTCTCTATCCACCGTAAAAAATTGGATAAGGTGTTGCATCAACAGCTAAAAACATAACCTTTCTTTTTAACCCCCGACGCCAAATGAAGGGGTGTTATAAGTTTGACGTGTGTATCTGTGTATCTGTGTGTCTGTCTGTGGCATCGTAGCGCCCAAACAGATGGACCGATTTTGATTTAGTTTTTGTTGTTTGATAGGTGTCTTCATAGATAGTGTTCTTAGCTTTGATTCATGAAAATCCGATCAGCTGTTTTAAGACTAGGATCTTTTTTATAATTGATGGTACTATGAAATCAATTTCATAGGTCTGCTAAATTCGGAATACGGTATGCTCTTACTTTAACGATATTGTACATTAGCATTGACTGGATGCTGGGATATCTCCTGGAATCTGCAGAATACTTAACTCCTAGGCAACTAACAGCAGAGATGTCGAGTTTGGGCTCATTATAATGGTCTCAATGAACAGATTATATAACATAGACCAGTCGGAAGTGGTTTTACATTTTTTAATTTAAGTACTATCCTTTTTGCCATAGTCGAGCAAAAAAGGCGACGCTACAAACTCAATGTTACACAGCTCATTCGAGCATTCTAAACTGCTTTACTTTAGTTACAGCACTTACCTTTTTAAAACTCAGATTTAGACCTCAGGGGCCAGGTACATAAAGACCTGATGAATGCCGTCACGCGATACTGGAACTGTTACCAAGTATACCGCATGGCAACATGTGATATTGATCTAACACACGAAGAACCAGGTCGTAAAGATATAGAAGGGTAAAAGAAACATCATGAAATAATATAGCCTACTTGGGCAAGCCTGGAGTTGTTAGATATGAAGCAACCAAACCAATGTTTTAGGTGGGTAACGAACTTAGTTTTTTTAAATTCCGACTATAAAATGTTACACTGCTGGTCCACCTATTGTATTCAACCATTTCCTTAACAGTGAGCATAATCTGCCATTGATGCAGCCATTTGGCTACTGCCGCTTTGGGTAGATCAAATAAATGTTATTCATTGATTAAAATATTTCATAAGATTAATTAAATGTAAACAATTTTCTCATAGGAAGCCTTTGAGTAATCTCTGCTTGAGTCTACTCAAGCGTTGAACAGCCCTATAGCTTAATTACGCATGTGGCCGGCTTCAATCACAGATCAATCTGGATCTAGGCTGCCATCTCAACGAGACGACCATATAAGTGGACAATGAAATGACAGGATGTAAAAACAGATCTATTGTATCCAGTTTACGGGCGCAGTATGAAGGCACCATTGAATTATTTGATACTAGGTGTGCCCCGCGGTTTTACCCGCGTAGACATCGCTCCCGTGGGAATATCGGGATAAAAAGACCTGCCAGGCTATTCTGTAAGCTAGTTTACGCATCTCGCAAGCGGAATCCGCGGTGAGGCCTACTACGAAATTCAAATCGTAACACGATTGTAATACGGTTGAATTTCCTAACACGAAATTCAAAACTCACTGCGAAGTTCGCTTCCAAGATTAGCTAACAGAATAGCCCTACTGATGTTAAGTGATGATGCGGTCGATAATCTAGCGCGCTTACCCAAAAAATACGTATTCACTCTCGACTTAAAGACTAAGAGGTAGTTGTATCTAATCGGAAACACAGATTCAAGCATGGAATTCTATAACTTGGCCGTACGTATAATGAAAGAGGTGGCAAATCGCTTTGTACGGGGTATATCTACCATAAAGCGGTGGCGCCTCTTAGTAGTATCTCTGGTCCTACGATTATAGAATCCAATAATGGAGTTATAAGCATCTATGTACTTATATATTCTGTTAATTGAGACCATTCAAATGAGTCTACACACGGCATCTCTGCTTTTAGTTGGTGAGGAGTTGAGTATTCTTCAGTTTCCAGGACTTGCCTCAGCATCAGGACATACATACACATACCATGTTCTTGCAATATCATTGAAGTAACAGAATACCGAATTACGAACTGATCAGCACTATAAAAGTTTATCTTATAGCCTCCTCAGTACCTAGAAAGGAGGTCATAATCTTCAAACGGCTGATCGATTTTTTTTTAAACAAAACAAGTTACCTAGCAATAAAAAATAACTAACATTGATTAATCAAATGAACCGATTTTGCTGTAAATAACCGGGTTTTGCGGATATAAAAAATTAATAGGTACGCAAAAATTCTAGCATTTTACACGAAATAAGAATCGTAAAATAAGTTTTTACGATTCGACCCTTCTTTTTGGCATTGCCATTGTCAGATAAAAAGGTGACCTATGGCTATTCATTATTCTGTGCCTATGGTATGGACAAGGTCAAAACACTTCAGATAAGTAGACTTATCTTGCAGTATAGAAATAGGCGCGGTAGGTACTCCAATAGTCTCTAATAAGGATGTGCTATAAATAGCACACAGTTTGACCATTCGGTTGACAGTTTATTTAGTTATCTTTTATTAACCGACGAAAAAAAAACGGAGTAGGTTATCTAGTCAACGTGTAAATATATATTTTTTAGGGTTCCGAACCCAAAGGGTACCAACGGAACCCTATTTATGTGTGACCACGCATAACTTTTTACAGAGTAAGTAGCTTGATTTTGACAATTCTTTTTTACTGATCGTGACCTGTGGCAATTCAGTCTTGGTTTGAAGAAGGTGGGAATTTATTTTTCTTTCTATACTGATAAAAAACTTTTTAAAATTTAAAAACCACCCCCGACTGATCTACGCAAAATCTGTCACAGATTATGCTATGCCACAGATTGCCTCACATAGATCCTCATCATCATCATCATTAACAGCCAGCATACGTCCAATGTTGGACATAGGCCTATCCCATGTCATCTAATCATGATCTTCAGCTATTTGTTTCCAACCGATATTATATTCACAGATGTACATATACAGATATACAGTACCTATAGTATCTCTTCCTTTCGTGAAATCGTTCAATAACGGAGAGTGTATGATTTCGAAGGAAGTATTCGGTTTCAGATGTCCAATTGTACGTTATTGTGTTAAGTAGGAAGCTGTGAGCTCGAAGCTGGATCTATCTAGATCGGTACCTGTTCACATGATCATAGCGCTTGGGGCTGAAGTAGAGTTACACCTAGTCACACATCGAATCGATAGAAATGTCACATTCTTTGATCATACCTTTAGATTCTTATTAATTCGAATATTTAGATTCCCGTACCCTTAGTACGAGTTTTGATACCAAACTCGATATCGTATATCGTGCAAATGTTGTATGAAAAACAGTACAGCACCTCTAGTGGTTACTACACTTAACTAAATTTAGACCAATCAGAGAGCCAGAATAAGTTAAAACCTATGTGAGATCTGTCAAAAGCGTTTACGATAAAAACTCGTACAAGGGTACGGATTAAGTCCTTGCACTTCCCTGTAGTAGTTTGCACTATCGTAAAGAATCGCACACCCGAAAGTTATGTATGATGCCCTCGGACCATCAATCACTTTATGCATCACATAAACTGCTGGGATTCAGATCCGGTCCCAGTGGTCTCTATAATCAATGCAATGTCTTTGCGACTGATATGACGGTGGCCAGACTTACATTACGGTCAACGTCAATGCCCAATATCATTTTTTTGGGATTCGAATAGTCTAATTACAGAACACATTTTTATAAGTTCATTACAGTTTTTAAGATTTTGGTACTAAATTAATAAAGATTCCGACATTCTATTTAAAGGTTTTGTATAATATTGCAGCAAAGAAGTTTGCAATTAGGTGTCCTCGATAACATGAATTGACCGTTTTAATTGATTACTAGCTGTTACCCGCGGCTTCATCCGCGTTATTTGAATATTTATGACCTTCGAGGTCAAGATCGATGATCTCTTAGGCCAAGGTCTATATCTTCTGTAGTAAAGACTAACTATGTTAATGGTCATGCAAAGTTGGTACTAAATAAAAGTATGCCCCATTCTGATGTTAATATGTATTGAACAGTTAGTTATGTTTAAATCCAAAAACAAAAAATTCAAAAATATTTACCACTAAAGTAAATAAAACGAATAGATACGGAAGTGAAGTGAGCGAGACTTTTTATAAATATTTAGGAGCAGGAAAAAATTCTGACCTTTGAGGTTAAGTTCGTTGCCCCTAAGATCTAGGTAATGCTAGGTAGGTCTAAGGTATATGCTCCGTTATCAGGGCCAATAACGTTATTTGAAATTTCTGAAATGCAGCAAGCGCGATTGCTATTTACGCGAAATTTTTTATGATATAAGTTTTATGACCTAATAAGTCACTAAATATGACCCGTACTTTCAACTTGATATCCTCTGTTGTTAGGGTCAATTCTCATTCTGGTTATGCAATGCTGTACTCTTTAAACGTAAAACTCATGAAAACTCCTTAAACCTTTCCTAAACAGAAGATAAAGCATACGATTACGCGAGCGTAGTGAGCACTAAATTTTTTTATGACTTTTTATGACCCTGATAGAAGTATGACCTAATAATCAAATCACTATAGATTGACTCTAAGGTCAAAGTCGATATTCTCTGTTGTTAAAGTCAAAGTAAGATCATTATGGTAAGATATACAAAAATGTGCTCTTTAAATGTATGACTCAGTCTGATGCTTGGAGCAGTTAAAATTCAAAAGTTTTTGATTTTTAATATCTTATAGGCTAGCGATAGACCACTATCTCACCTGTTGGTAAGTGATGATGCGGTCAAGATGGTAAGCACGCTAGGCTTGGAATAGGAACTGGCACTCATAATATCTCTGTTCCTGAAATATTGCAGTGAGTACACAAGGCGAATGGTTGCGCGAGCGCAGCGAGCTCTATTGATAAAGTCATTAATCATTATGGTAAGGTATACCTGACCCTGTTAGTTTAATGACTTAATAATCAAGTCACTTTAGATGACCCTAAGGTCGAACTCGATATCCTCTGTTGTCAAAGTCATTATTTAGTATAGTTAGGTATACAAAACAGTGCTATTAAAAAGTATGACTCAGTATGTTGCATTAGGCAGTTAAAACACAAAAGCTTATCAAACATATCTTACAAAGTAGAAAAGGCGAATGGTTGCGCGAGCGAAGCGAGCGCGAAATTATTTTATTACTTTTTATGACGCTGACAGATTTATGACCTAAAAATCAAGTCACTATAGACGACTCTAAGGTCAAACTTGATATCCTCTGTTGTTAAAGTCATAATTCATTATGGTTAGGTATACAAAACAAAGCTATTTAAATTTATGAGTCAGTCTGATGCATTAGGCTGTTAAAATACAATAGAAAATCAAAAATTTCTTACAAAATAGAAAAGGCGAATGGTTGCGCGAGTGAAGCGAGCGCGAATTTTTTTTATGACTTTTTATGACCTTGACTAATTTATGACCTAATAATCAAGTCACTATAGATGACTCTAAAATTGAACTTGATATCCTCTGTTGTTAAAGCCATCATTCATTATGGTTAGGTATACAAAACAAAGCTATTTAAATGTATGAGTCAGTCTGATGCATTAGACTGTTAAAACACAAAAGATAATCAAACATTTCTTACAAAGTAGAAAAGGCGAATGGTTGCGCGAGCGTAGCGAGCGCGAACATTTTTTACGACTTATTATGACCTCATAATCAAGTCACTATAGATGACTCCAAGGTTGAACTCGATATCCTCTGTTTTTAAAGTCATCATTTACTATAGTTAGGTATACTAAACAGTGCTATTTAAAATGTATAACTAATTCTGATGATCATTATGGCTTTAAAAACACCAAAATGTAATCAAACTGTTCTTACAATAAAACATTAAATTAAAAAATCAAAAAACCCGACTGCGCAAAAAGTGAAGTGTTAAAAAACGAACTGAAAAGAAAAAACAAGTAAGTCTAGTAGTTTAGAGTTCTGTTTAGGGATATCAAAAAACTATACCATTTAAATTCTTTCTCGGTCGATACACTCATAAAATAAATTATACATTGTTATATGGAGTATAGAGACTTTAACAGTCGGGACACATTAATGGCTTAACGAATGGTGATTAATGTGTTAAAGTCTCTATATTCCATAAAACAATGTATAATTTATTTTATGAGTGTATCGACCGAGAAAGAATTTAAATGGTATAGTTTTTTGATATCCCTAAACAGAAGTCTAAACTACTAGACTTACTTGTTTTTTTCTTTTCAGTTCGTTTTTTAACACTTCACTTTTTGCGCAGGCGGGTTTTTTGATTTTTTAATTTAATGTTTTATTTTACACTTTTTAGTTAAGTAAAGGACGGCAAATTCCGTACTATTAAACGACTATACCAAAAGGAAGAGGTTGTTTGTTACCTCAGAACTCCATCAATTCTTAACCGATTTGGAAAATTCTTTTTTTGTTTGAGTTAATATGATTTTCGTTTGGTTTCATTGTAATTTTATTGAGATCTGATAAGTAACTTCAGAGATAAGCACCGCAAACTTGTTACTGAAAGTGACTAACGCGGCATGTAAAATCGTTTTATTTCGATTTGTACGATCATAAATTATTTGTTATAAATATATTTTGAATCTCCATTTTAAGACCTTAAATTTGATACCCCACTCGATAGGTTTTGAAAAAAAAAATTTCTTTGAACCCCCTAATTTTGGCGTCTGAAATCCGCCATTTTGAATTTTTCAATTTTTTATGTTTTTGTTGAAACTCGCGCTAGCATGGCGAATCTATTGACGTGCCAATTATCAAAGTCGGCCCACGCGTTTGGTCTCTAGTGTGCCACAAAGGAACAAACATACATACATACATATATAGACTGATAAACACATTACCTCTCCTTTGCGTCGCGCAGTCGGGTAAAAAAGAAAAGGCGAATGGTTGCGCGAGCGAAGCGAGTGCGAAATTTTTTGAATACTTTTTTGACCCTGACAGATTTATGACCTAATAATCAAGTCACTATAAATAACTCTAAGTTTGAACTCGATATCCTCTGTTATTAAAGTCATAATTTACTATGGTTAGGTATACACAGTGCTATTTAAAATGTATAACTCATTCTGATGATCATTATGGCTTTAAAAACACCAAAATTTAATCAAACTATTGTTACAAAAAAGAAAAGGCAAATGACGAGCGACGCGAGCGCGAAATTTTTTTAATACTTTTTTGACCCTGACACATTTATGACCTAATAATCAAGTCGCTATAAATAACTCTAAGTTTGAACTCGATATCCTCTGTTATAAAAGTCATAATTCACGGTTAGGTCAGTCAGTAGTGGTTAGGTATACTAAACAGTGCTATTTAAATGTATGACTCAGTCTTATTCATTAAGCTGTTAAACACAAAAGTTTATCAAACATTCCTTTTAAAGTAGAAAAGGCGAATGGTTGCGCGAGCATAGCGAGCGATATTATTGCGCGAGCGAAGCGAGCGCGACAATGTATTATTACTTTTTATGACCCCGACAGTATTATGACCTAATAACCTTCAATTAAGTCACTATAGAGTACACCATGGTCGAACTGGATATCCTCTATTGTCAAAGTCATTAATCATCATGGTTTTGTATACCAAGTTTTACTGTTGAAATATTTGACTGAGTGTGATGCATGAAGCTGTTAGAACACTAAAGTTCATGAAATATTTGCAGCGAGCGCAACATTTTTTTTAACTTTTTACGATCCTGACAGTTATATGACCTTATAATCAAATCACTATATATTGACTCTAAGGTCGACCTCGATATCCTCTGTTGTAAAAGTAATCGATCATTATGGTCAGGGTATTTGTATTATGATCTAATTAGTCACCACTATAGAATGAACTTGATATCCGTTGTTGTTTCATTCACTCATTATTATAGTTAGGTATACAATAACGTGCTATTTAAATTTATGACTTAAAGTGATGCATGAAGTTGTCAAAACAAAAATTTCCTGCTATATATCCTTTAAAGCAGTTAAGATCGAGTGCAGCGAGCGCGACAATGTTTAATGAATTTTTATGACCCTGACAGTTATATGACCTAATAATCAAATCACAATCTATTGACCTTATGGTCGACCTCGATATCCTCTGTTATTAAAGTCATCGATAATTATGGTTAGGTTATACCAAGTTGTGCTGTTTAAATGTTTGCCAAAAAAAGTATCCAATGTCCTTCTTTGTCCTATTGACTCTTCATGTGCAACATTTCAGTTGAATCGGTCAAGCCGTTTATCCGAAAGGAGATCTAATATTTACAAAATTCAAATAAAAATATGTGAACCCCCTGACTCGACAGCCAGAAAAAAATTATCCTATATCCTAATCTGCCCTATGAACTGTCTTTATACAAAATTTCAGGCAAATCGGTTAAGCCGTTTGACCGAGAAGAAGTCCCAAACAAACAAACAAACAAATAAATAAACAAACTGACTTTCGCATTTATAATATTGGTGTTGATTATAAAAAATATAGATGTTATGTAATATTTAACGTTACTGGATATTTATTGATGAACACAATAATCAGTATCACCAATTTAAAACCTTAGTAGCATAGCAGTAAAC